>JBBPPX010000442.1:0-18222 GCA_038092235.1 Leccinum boreale | reverse complement strand
GGGGTACTCAGGGGCTATTAAAAGTCCCACTCTGGTGACCTCATGTCAGACTTGTCATCACTATAATGGTCTAACAATCATATTTGAACACATAAGTGTTTTGTAGTTGAGGGGTATACCCTTCAAGAGTCTACCCAAGGGTACCCCCTGAGTGTACCCTTGACCCTCCTGAAGGGTACATACCCTCGAGGGGTAGGGGTAGGAGTACGGGCCTCAGTACCCAGGGGTTACCCCTGCTCTAGCCTAATCCCAATGCCATGGATGTCGACGCAGTTAGCATCTGCATTCCCAAGCTTATTCCCACGGAGAGAGAGCAATGCTTTAAACAGGAACTTTGCCTTCGATGCCAGAAATCGGGACACAACACCGCTTCCTGCTCCACGTTCTCGACCAACTCTTCTTCTTTTAGAGGTTCGACCAAAAAAGTCGCCAAAGCCGAAGAAGAGGACTTACCAAGACTAGAGGAAATTGAGAGTGATGATGACGATAAAGAAACAAAGGTCGTAGAAAAGGAGACCTCATTCGACGCAAGGATCTCCTATTGTTACATGTGCCCCTATACTAGTATCCTCTTCGCCTACAGCAATGAAGATTCCCATCTCGCTAGTAACTCCCTCGCACTCTCTAAAAGTCGTCAATACCTCAGCACTCATCGACAGTGGTGCAGAAATCTCCTGCATCGACTAGACCTTCATTCGAAAGAACCACCTCCCTCAAGTTTGCCTCCCCATACCCATCAGAGTTTGGAACGTTGACCAGTCTACCAACCAAAAGGGCGATATCCTCTTCTCCACCACTCTTTTTGTAGACATCGGGAAGGTCAACCAAAAAGTCACCTTCCACATTATGGATTGTGGGAATGAGAAAGTTATCCTAGGTCTCCCCTGGCTTAGGGACACTAATCCTAGCATTGATTGGGATAAACAGACCCTTACCCTTCCAGAATCCGCAGACCAATCTGCAGACCTATACCACCTATACGTCACTGATCTTGAATGCCACAATGCCCATTTCACTCAACCAACTCCTCAAACCCCTCTGAAAACTAAACCACCCCACCATGTCGAAGTCTACCCCACCCATGATAAAAAATTATATAGCTTCCTAGGATTCAAAACTGAGTCCTAATATCTCGAAAGAGCCACTGTCAACAAAATCCTTTGCCGGGTAATGAGGTGTGGTTCCTGCTTCATTCCCAAAGGATCGGGGCCCCCTAGTCGCTCGTCTTACTACTGCTACCAACTTTGCGGTCGAAGCAGAGAAATCTAAACCTGAAACTACCCTTCCCTCGGAATATGCAGCCTTTGCCTCAGTCTTCTCTCAAGAAGCTTCCTCTCGTCTTCCCCCTTCCAGACCCTACGATCATGCCATACAACTTGATGACACCTTTGTTCCTAAAATTGGAAAGGTATACCCCCTCTCTCCAGACGAACAGAAAGCCACAGAAGCCTTCCTCAATGAAAACCTTTGTAGCAGGAAGATTAGACCCTCTAAATCCCCCCAAGCATTCTCCTTCTTCTTTGTGAAAAACCAAGATGGCAAGCTCCGCCCCTGTCAAGACTATCGATACCTAGTAAATTCCCATACCACTCGCGACGCATACCCTCTTCCCCTCGTCTCCGATCTCATTGATAAGCTCAAAGGTGCTAAAGTCTTCACCAAGTTCGACGTTCGTTGGGGCTATAACAATGTTTGTATCAAAGAAGGAGACCAATGGAAAGGTGCCTTCATCACCCATAAAGGACTCTTTGAACCTACTGTTATGTTCTTTGGCATGAACAACTCCTCCTCCACCTTCCAACGGTTCATGAACGACTCCTTCCGAGATATGATCACCAAAGGTTGGCTCGTCATTTACATGGACGACCTCCTCATCTTTTCCCCCGACGATGCCTCACACTCCGAACATACCAAACGCCAAACACGTCCTTCAAAGAATGACAGAACTCGACCTACACCTTCGACTCGAGAAATATAACTTTGCCACTGCCGAGGTCGAATATCTCGGTATGATCGTCAAGCCTGGGACCCTCGCCATGGACCCCATCAAACTAGATGGGATTGCTTCTTGGCCTACCCCAACCACAGTCAAAATTGTCCGTTCCTTCCTAGGTTTTGCCAATTTCTATAGACACTTCATTGACCACTATTCCGACATTGCTTGCCCTCTCATCAATCTTACTAAGAAAGATAAACCTTGGGACTGGTCCGCAGCTTGTCAATCCTCCTTCAACCGCCTTAAACAGGCCTTCCTCTGCAAACCAGTTCTTCGTCTTCCTGACCTCTCTGCCCCGTTTGCCATTGCCACTGATGCATCTCGCGACGCTACCGGTGCAATCCTTCTCCAAACAGATTCCAACGGCGATTGGCACCCATGTTCCTACCTCTCCCAATCCTTCATCCCCACCGAACAGAACTATGACATCTATGATTGTGAACTACTTGCAGTTATCCGGGCCCTCAAAGCTTGGCGCCAATATCTTCGGGGCTCCCCTTTCCCAGTCCAGGTTTTCACTGATCACAAGAATCTCACTTTCATCGGCAGCCCTCAACACCTGAACCGCCGTCAAGCCCGCTGGCTCCTAGACCTCACTGACTTTGATCTTAAAATCACTCATGTCCCCGGCACTGCACTCGCAGGCCCAGATGCTCTCTCTCATTGGCCAGATAAAATCTCCTTTTCCCCAGACAACAAAGATGTCACCCTCCTTCCCTCCTCCCTCTTCGTCTGTGTAATCGATACCACCCTATGGGATATCATTACCTCTGCCTCTGGCGATGACGTTCTCATCCGCAATGCCCTCCAAGCCCTCGATGGCACCATTCCCCCTGCCTTCTGCTCCCGTCTCTCCGACTGGCAGGTTGATGGCGGTCTCCTCACCTATCAGAACCGTGTCTATATCCCTGACTCCAACTCTCTTCATCGCGACATCGTCGCTTGTTCTCATGACCATCCTTCGGCAGGCCATCCTGGTTATCTCAAAATCCGCCAACTCGTCGCCGCAGAATACTGGTGGCCTGGTCTCGCCCAATTTGTCTGGAAATACGTTGAAGGTTGCTCCCTCTGCCAGCAATGCAAAGCTAATACCCACCCCACCATACCCCCTCTCACCCCGATCAAATCCACCTGCTCCCGCCCCTTCCAACAGATCTCTTGCGATCTTATCACCAATCTCCCATCTTCCTCCGGATTTGACTCTTTATTGGTCGTGGTCAACCACAGGCTGACAAAGGGGGTGATTCTCTGTCCTACCAAGAAAACCATCACCGCCAAAGGGATAGCAACCCTCTTTTTCCACAAAGTATATAAACGCTTTGGACTCCACAATAAAATCATATCCGATCGCGGTCCCCAATTCGCCTCTTCCTTCGCCAGAGAACTCAGGAAAGTCCTCAGCTACAATCTATCCCTCTCAACCGCTTATCATCCCCAAACTGATGGAGAAACAGAATGTGTCAATCAGGAGGTCAAGACCTATCTTCGGATCCTTTGTGGAGACAATCCCACCACATGGTCTGATCTGATCACTCAAGCGGAGTTCGCTCACAATCATTGCCCCCATTCTGTAACCGGAAAATCCCCTTTCTTCCTCATGATGGGTTTCAAACCCCATCTCCTCCCTACCATTATCGCTGATTCCAATCTCCCCGCTATCAAATCCAGACTCAAGGCCCTCTCTGCCACTCAAGATGAAGCCCTTGCAGCACACTAACTTGCCCGCCAGGTCATGTCTGCCAGAAACGGTAGAGATTTCACTCCGTTCTCGAAAGAAGACAAAGTTTGGCTCGAAGCAAAGAATCTCAAACGAAATCTCACCTCTCAGAAATTTGCTCCGAAATGAGAGGGACTTTTTACCATCACCCAGGTCTTATCTCCCATTACCTATCAACTACGCTTCCTTAAAACCTGGAGCATTCACAATGTGTTTCACGCTTCCCTCTTATCACTCTATCACAAAAATCCCATACATGGTCTGAATTTCCCCACTCTACCACCTGACCTTATCAAAGGCGAAGAAGAATTCGAAATACTGCGGATCATACGCCACTGAGGTCCCCTTAACAACCGCACATATCTAATCCGATGGAAAGGATATACGGCCGAAGAAGATACCTGGATCCCAGAACAAGAACTAAAATACGCCAAAACAATCCTCTTAGCATATAAGAAACTCCACCCCGCTGCCTTTCCTTCAAAAACTCTCCCATTTTAGAAACCCAATACCGTCCTCTCTTATCGAAATGTCTAGCTATGTCCCTTCCGACTCTATTTTTTCCGTATCTACCTTATCTCTTTTATCCCCTCCTTCATCGCATAGTTCTTCCTCTCCTACCAGTCCTCTGGCTCGAGGTCGTCTCCCTAGTCCTCTTAGTGGAAAACCTCTGGGCCTGGACGATCTCGTTTCTCCTCCCCTTTCTCCCACTGCCCAGAATGTAAACAACTCCGACAACAAAAGTGCCGTTCCATGGCGCATTGGTTCCCCTCCCCTCCCTGCTAGATCAAATGTCTACCATATACAGGCAGTCGACGTCCCCCTCTACGCCAGCAAGTTAAGGACCGACAACGCCTCTCCGGAGGACCTGCGTAGGCTTCACACCTACTTACAGGATGCTCGTTATACCAGGGATATCTATGCCTATGCTGACGTTGACTCTCCTCTTCATTCCCTATACAACGCTTTCGCTCATGCCTCTCGTCTTGGAGGTATCGCCTCCAATATGCAGAATTCTTCAGACTTGCATGCCGCCTTTCTTTCCTTCCAAATCGTCGCAGCCCACAGAGCCATAGACGAACATCTTCTTTCAGCCATGCATCAGCTCGGGATGACCGAGTTTGTCACCAATCTAGATCGCTTTCTGGCTGAGATGACCATATACTCTACCCCTCTTACTATCTCCACGACTTCTTCTTCTCCCCCGGGTCTTCCTCGTCCACCCCTCCATGTCCACATTCCTGCAGAAGTAGAAGCAGTAAGCCCACAAGCAATTCTCCCCCTCCCAATAGATGTTATCCCCAATCTCGTTCCTTCCCCTTCCCCATCCCCTCCTTTCGGACCTGAAGAGATCCAGGCAGAGATTGACAAGATCGACACTGTTCACAATTCGGTCACAGTACATGGGAGTGATGAAGAACTTCTGGAGAATACAGACCCCGCATACCGTTCCCCTCCTCCATCGCCTTCTACCACTTCGATGCCATCTGAATCATCCACTCCGTTGACTGCCCGGGAAGACGCTGCTATGAACTCGGCTGAGGCCAGGCTTGCAAGGGAACTCGACCTCCCAGTAGGTCCATCCCACAAGTTGTATGGGAAAGTGTGCTTTACGTGCAGACAACTCAGTCACATTCATATCGACTGCCCTCTTTATTCCTGCCCAATCTGTCTCCGTACCGCTCCTGGACATCCTCAGGGTATGTGCCCCCTTAAACAATGTGTCCCACAACCACCACCCTCCACTTCCTCCTCCTCTTTGTCTTCCTCCCGCTCCTCCTATCGATCCGCTCGCTCTGGTCAAGGACATGCTAGGCCCTTTCGTCCTCCTCGTGGATCTACCTCATCTTGTCATACTCGCCCTCCTCCTTCTGACCCTACCCTCAACGATCGCCCTCCTTCCCCAGGATATGACTATGATCAAGAGGATGTCTACAATGGCGAAGCAGATGCCAACATGTGTGACGAGCATCCCTGGATGGGAATTGACTATTAGAGCTTGGGTCGGTGACTCCAAGGCTACAAAGGGGGTAATGTTACGATTGTCTCCTGAGTTCTCCCTATGTTGTTTTTCTCTCTCCTTTTCCTTTGCTTATCGCCTTTACCTTGTATTCACTTTGTATCATAGATCTCAGGTGATTTCGCATCTCGTTCCACATCGCTGATGATCCGACGTTCCCTTATCTCTGTTCCTATTTCTTCCTATCTTTGTTCCTTGTCTCTCCTATCTCTGATCCAACATTCTGATTCATATTGTCATCATTGTTTGATCATCGCTTACTGTACCATCATTTATCCGCAGCTTCTTACTCATCCATACTGCGGATGACTCTCCCATTCCATATGATTCCATTGTGTTCCATCTAGTAGTACTTAAGGACCATCTTCGTGTTTTGTAATGCCTAAGCTAGAGCTACTTGGAATACAATCTGAGTCTCCTGCGAAACCTTCGAGTCCTTCGTCCCTTCGTCCCTCTGCTCCTCTGCCCTCTCGGGTGTGTCTCTTTGTCTTAGTCCTTGAGTCTCGCCAGGCGTTATGCTTGCCCGACTTCCACTTCGTCTATAGTCTTCGCCACCCTCCAAGTCTACATCCGACCCTACCTGGGCCAGCTGTAACAATTTTCATCTACAATTAGAGTAGATTATAAGAGATACCGCAGTAATTTATATCATTAACCCATTTAGTTCAGGGGGCTATAAATTACAAGAGATTTGATAGATTTCTGATAATATGTAGAATCCTTGAATTATCAGGAATTACCAGGTATTATGAGGTATTTCCAGGGTGGAGGTTTCCCTGATGGATATCCGTGAATTGTATATTCGTTGGAACATAGAATAGTTCCACATTGCCAAACTCTATAGCTTCTCGAATGAAGTGTTCGTGTAGACGAACATGTTTGATACGACCTTCCTAAGCTGGGTTTGAAGCAAGGAATATGGCTCCATGGTTATCAACACACATGGGTTATCAACAATTACATTGAATCAACCCAAGCTAAGTAATCTTGCACTGAAACTGCTTCTACAGCTATAGGCATAAACCCATGCCATGTTCCACAAATTTCTAGGAATAAATTATTAAATTATTAATAAACTGTGGAGATAATTATCTCTACACTTTTATCTTTGTATCTTTTAGGGATTAAGTATAGGATTCTTTGCATTATTTGCTTTATTCGGATCTGTTGATTATTCAACAATATTTAGTTTAGTACCATTTATGAATGAAACAGCTATAACTGTAATTAGTTTATTATTGTTAATGGGAGCTATGGCTAAATCTGCTCAAATTCCTTTACATTCTTGGTTACCTGGTTCTGCACTTGCTCAGCGACGCTTATGACCTCAAAGATCCTGAACCCATCTGGGTACATGACCCTACCAAGTATCCTGATAACGTAAGTTCGTCTTCCAGGCCACTCCTAGCTCTGGAAAGTTGTCTTATCATGTTTGGGATGGGATCCAGAGCATGGTGTTCTGGCTTGACGTAAAGAGCTTCGATGACATTCGTGATAACTTAAACGAGTTTGGAGGGGACAGCTGCTTCAAGGGATTGCCTATGATAGAATTTGATGTAAACGCTCGGACGAATGGAGAGTAAGGGAACACTTCCGGAGTGAACATCACAGAGTCTCCAGATGATGCACTTATGTGACATACACTTGGTTGCTCTGGTCCCGAGCAAGTGAATTACGAGATGGAGAAGCGACCCCTGATAAGGAAGAGAATCGTGACAAAGTTGCATATAGTGTATGTACCATATTACTACAACGCGCCTTCCAACCACTCCCCGTCCACCAAACGGAAAACCTTTCCAAAAAATTCTACATACCTGAGGTTAGTGTGACCGGAGCTAGGAGCTAGCTTGTCATGAAGGATACGTCGAACTTCGGGTAATTCATCTGATGCGGCCAACACAACCGGTCATTCATCATAGATCTTATGCATGTGGAGATTCATACCATTTACGGATAGGGAAATATTCTAGAGGACGGGGAACGGTGAGCGATCCAGTGAACATTCGGGCATCGATCAAGGAGCACAAATAAACTTACGTCCTTGCCCTCCTGAACCAGTGTACCATCTGTCACTCGCACTGTGAGTGAACGGAGCGAAGAAATGGTCTCCCAAGCAGGATTGCCCAAGATGCTTGCCCAGATAGATGGAAGGTCTTTGGAATCAACCGACACGTCGTCAACCGAGAAACACAGCACCTCGAGACCCTACGGCATTTGTACGACGACGCGATCCACCTCTTGCATGTAACCTGGGTATTCATGTATATCAGCCTCGGTGATAAGGATGTGCAGCTCCGTGACGGTAGATTGGGGCAGCCAATCCTCCGCTTCGAAGGCGGTAAACCACATGTGTTCGAGACACCAGAAATCCATCATAAGCATGTGCAAACACTCCATATCAGCATCCCCGAGGGGATTCACATTCCCACTACAGCCAACCAAACTAAGTCGGGACACTTTCAGCCTCTTCTCGGGTGCTAAGCCCACAGGGAGTTCCGGAAAATCGCATTGATAAAATGAGAGATCCTCGAGCGATGGCAGCGCCGCGATCGCTTCCATGTGCGCCACACCCACAACCCAGTCCGAGGCCTGGAGCTGGCGGATATTCTTCATGAGCGTCATTGCAGGGATGTATTTCTTTAAAGTTAAAGGATCAACCGCCTTTGAGACCCGGCTGGCCCAGTGCAGCGGGGGCTGCGAGCTTGTGAGATGACACGCCCTTACTACCTGGGCAAGTGCGAGCGCGAGAGGCTGCTCCTCTGCAATTTGTATACATAGCATAGATCCAAGCGATGCCTTGTGTGTGGGAGCACCTCTGCGGGAAACGGTGCCAGGAAATTCCACCGACTCGAATACGCATGGAAGGCAGACGTTGGCAAAGAACCTGCAAACGCCAGAAAGCCTGTGGAATGTCTTGATTTCCTCTGATGGTAGGTACTCATTGGATGGGGCAATGAGTTCGAAGATGTGAAGATATATCTCGTTTGCTATGACGGGCAAAACTTGGTCAACTCCCCGTCGCTCGGGGGCTAGATAAAGCAGCGAACGTTTGAGGTGACAAGCAAAACAAATAAGGTGTGAACTCACTGGAGCACTTGAAGAGGGACATGTTCTACCGAAAACCAAGCGCTACTCGAAAATATATGTTGGGTGTTGCAAGTAATTTGGCAAGAACCAGAAACGGACCCGGTTTGCGTCCCAGTTTGGAAAATCATTGAAGCCGATGACTTACACCACGTTTCTCTTCGAGTAATCAAGTGAGTTCACAACATGTTTTTATCTCTCCAGTTGACGTCCAGCCCCAGATCGACGATACTAATACAAAATGAAATATAATTTTACATCCTCGACCTCATCGCCCCGCCTGGCACGGCGGCCGAATACCTATCGCCAGAGCAGAGCAACTCAAAATCTTTCTTGTGTTTGCAGGTTCTTCGCCAAGCATCTGCCTTTCACGCGTATACGAGCTTGTACATTAGGTTTTCTGGCCCCGCGGTCCGCAACGGTCTACAACGGTGCGCCCATGTATGTACGAGGTGACACACGGCTCCATATTGTCCGCACAGATTGCCGCGGAGCAGCCTCTTGCACTTGCAGGCTATGCCATTTCGCAGGCTGGATTCATTTCCGCGAGGTGGGCTCGCCGGTGGGCAGGCTGTACACCGCTGCAATGTCACACATGAAGAACATCCGTGAGGTCCAGTTTGTGGACTGCTGCGTGGGCAACTTGGAACATTGGACCGCGCTCCCGACACTGCCTTTGCTCGAGAAGTTGGAGCTCTACACGTGCATTTTTCTGCATGACCCCGCAGATTTGCAACCCGAAATCAAGGTCAAGGTATCCCAGCTGTGCCTCTTTGACTGCTATCGACATGCACTACTTGCGCACGTGCACCCAGCATCACGATGACTTGGTTGTCGCCAATGATGGGTAGGATTGGCCGTGTCAGCCTCACTTCATAGACCTGCACATTTGCGTTTCCGGGGGTCACTTAAGCTTCGGCGAGCCGTACAACTGGAGTCTGCGCTCAGTCCTCATGGGAGCGCTGAGGTCTCTTGAGACGCTATCAATCTCGGTTGATGTGTTGGTCGCACACAGAATTGCTGTAGCCATCTTGGAATGGAAGCGGACGGACCTTTCTTCGCTTCGCTCGCTGACGCCACGAGTGGACGATGAGATCGATGTGAGGCCAATCACGAACGTAAGTCTTCTATTGTCTCCCGTTTGGCATCTCGCAAGGTCGCTTGACCACTTATCGTTCCATCCCTCCTCTAGGAACTTTCCCATCCATTTCCCAATCCATAAACGGTATAGACCCCCTCATGCTAACAAGCCCTGTAGTTGTTGTCCGAGTGTCAAGGCGTCGTAGCAGCGCGCCGTAATGGAGCAACGAGGATCAATCGCACCGATAACAGGCAGCAATGGGCCATCTCATGATCTCTCGCAACACGGCATCAACGTACGGCAACGACGCTCGGTTTCCAAAGTCTGGCAGTCGCTGTCGCCCGACAATACCGTCTATTTCTGATTGTGTACGATATAGTGTCTCCGGGTGATTGATTGGCATGAGATAAACAAACGTGATCGGCGTCGCATTCGTCTCGGGCAGGACGTCACTAGGTGATCGTACACCGTCGGATCAAGCAGAAAAACCGTTTCGACCGAGGCTGCAGGCGTATTTAGCCTCGCAGAGTCCAGACGTCGGATGATGATAAAGACTTGCGTGATATGTGTGATGGGTCGTCCAACAGATATGATCAACACTGTGCGCCTTCATCATGTAGTTGTCTCGGTCGATAAGTCAACGCAGCTCGCGCATGAAAGACTTGGTGCAACAATCGTCGAAGCAACCTGAGCATGCCAGTGGGCCCGTACCGCGCTAGGGACTCGGAAGTTGACCTTTCTAATCCGAACCTTTGCTCGCGCATACGTCAGCATCAGAAAAGCAGCGAAACGGGCCCAGCTGTAAGAAAATGGACACACAGGTCTGCAACAGATATCACAAGGACCGCGTGGTGGTGGTGGGATGATGGGCGGTGGGACGCGGCAGAATGGGTATTGGTATCTTTTTGTCGCTGTTTTTGTCTTACGGATGTCCTCTGGATGTTTTCGTTGATAGGTAAGTATGATTATCCTACATACGACAACGCAATACAACGTCAATATCTAAATTGGCTTGATCTTGAAGTGGAGGGAAATCAGGGAAAAAATTAGACACTGGAGCAAGCGTTATTTAGTGGTCAAGGAGGGAAAAGTGACTACGCGCCTTCAAATCCTGGACCAGATAATAGAAAACCCGAAGTCCTTCCGGGTCCTCGCTGTCCTGGATGTCGACGAGGGACCCGATTTTAGCAGTCTAACCAATCAATTAGTGTAATCTTTCATGGCGCGGATCACACGGACCTCAAAGGCGATATGGTCGTTGCCAATACGGATTTCAAGCTCTTGTTTTCCGACGATGTTTTTTTTGGGCCAGTTCGTGTCGTCTTCTCTGCACAGAGATGAACGCTCGTGGTGAGACAATGAGCAGATTAGATCAGGATGCTTACTTTGTTATCTCGCTCGCCTCGACAATTCGCTTGAGCTCCTTGACGACCAAAGGCCCCACCCACACTAGAAATAGGGTGGTTGAGTCTAGCAAAGAGGCGTAACGATGCCCACTTACTCTCTTTTCGAATAAGACTATCATTTCGATAGTTGGAATTGTTTGCGTATCGCAAACGACCATGCGAGTACTCGAATTCAAGAAACTCGTGACCATGTTTACCGGAATGGCCTGTGCTACACATATGCTATGTTTAGCACTGGCGACGTTTGGACGGCGGGAATACGTACTAGTATCTAAAAGAAAGACATCAATTCATACTCTGTGTGCTGGTGAGCCGTACTTGCCTCAGGTAGAATGGATCATTGTCGTGCGAGGCCATTGGTCGATGTCGAACGTTCAAAGGGTCGAATGTGCGCGTCGACGACGACGGTGATGTTTATTTACATTTATTTGTACTATATGTACTGTGTTTCTAGTTCCCTCCGAGTTCTACACAGAAGTCGATTGATTGCACTCGTTGTTTCCAAGCGCAGCATGAGACCGCCGCTGCCAGCCTGCCATGGACGCGCACTCTTCCTCGGCGCTCAGCTCGGGGTGAACGAATCTCTCCGTGACACTGATAACAAGGAAATCGCAGTGAGCTCCACCAACTCGCGCTCCTCATGTGCATAAACGTCCCCAGACACTCATCGCCTCCGCTGAGAATTCCCGAGGCCGTCGGCCATTGACTCACCCCGTCTCGCAGTCGGGACCCCCAACCCCGCGAAACACAAGGTCGCGATAGCACTGCACTCTCAAGTGCAGCGCAACACGCAATCGGACGCGTCGTCGACGCTATATGCAAACGCCGTACCGTGCCCTCCTTTCGTCGTGCCCATTGGCCCGTCCTACCCGATCGCTGCAAGGAGGGAAAAAACAGATTAATTATGTAAGTGAGAAAAGGCAGCATATTTTGAACTCTACGCCGCCAACGCCAGTGATGGGTCGCGAAGCCGGATAACCTTCCTCGGGTATCTACATGGCTACATGTAGGACCGCATTGCCATTATCATCTCGGGCATCAGAATCGGCTTCTTTTTCAATGAGAAACGGAACCATCATCTCAGGCCGTTTCCGAGTCGGGACCCTCAAGTTGCTGAACAAAACCTTGCGACGTAATGACGCGCATTTGGAAAAAAAAAAAAAAATCTACAACCTACGAAGCACCGCAATGTCGATAGGGGTTGGTTAGTAGCGCCAGCACCGAGGAGAACTTGCGTCATTGCCAGGTAATTGGTTTCTTTCTTTGATTTCATGGCAATGTGTAGGAGGGTATCACATTATCTGCAGGTCGCCTCCTTGTTCAGGAACACAATCATCGACACTTGCTCTCTCATGGGAGGTATGTACGTCTCTGTCCCGTCTCACCTGCGTCGTTCATTACAATTTCTTTAGGCCTACTACGGTACGTCAAAATCCTAGAAATCAGAGCCATCAAAAAGTCTCTCCCCTGTGCATACCTTAGCGTTCGTACCACTCTGCGCTTCTCCCCGTCCTGATCAGCAACGCGCGTCTTCCCTACCAGATGGTACAACAAGCCCTACAAGGGACTCATCCCCGACCCGGTCCCAGCGATCCAAAACCACCCATGAAACGCGTTAAAATGTCACAAATATTCTCAAGACCAAGAGGGTGAACCCGAACCGGATACCACCCCGCTCGACTTCCACAGTTACGTCCCCGACGCATGATCCCCCCCTCGACATCACATCCAACACGACGACGACGACCAACCCCTCCATGAACAACCCATCCTTCGTATCGCCTCCGTCGATGACAATGGTGAACCGCGATGAAGTGCTGGGACGGGTATTGGACCGCGGTGTCTTGTGAGCCCTGTGTCAAATTCATGTTTTGACTTCACTTGGTTCAATCAGTGCCAGAGCCGGACGAGCGGAGAACATAACAAGGTGCAGGCAGAAGCGACTGAGGAGAACGGGTTGGAAACAGACACAGAAGACGAGGAGGATCTAGTACCAGAGGCATTATCTCACAGTAACAGCATTTCATGTCATTAGCACGATGCGTATCAGGTACATCACGGTTTTTCTCCAATGGTAGTGATACTTCAAGGTTGTACAGCTTGATTGCCTCAGGAATGGGGTCATGACATTCGCCGTAGCTCAACAAGACTTCAGTCAGTCCAGGCGTAGATCGCCTTCTTCATCCTCGTCAACCGAATTTGCGTCAGCTGGATTCTGTGATGCATCATCGTGACTGAAATGGGATATCTACCACGGCGAGCTGGAACCACAGCCAATCCTCTGCTGTTGTGTGAGCCTCTCTAAACCATGAGCTCGTAAAGAACAAGCTTGAACGGATCAGCTGAAGCAGAGTACAGCAAGTGTGCATTATAAATGCTCTGCTGATAGCCTCTGTGGTTTTGAGTCGACACCTGTTTACCGACAATGAGATGTTGGTCAAACACATATTTTTCCAACATACCGCCTACCGGGTGACTTGATCTTTGAAGTGGCTCACAAAGTTAGATTCGCGGTGGTCGATCGCCGCCAGACACCGGAGTGCCTCGTCAAGGGCATCCTTTGCGTGCCCCGAACGCACGAGGTAGTACAACTTTGCCCCATAGTGGTCGGCCAGCTACAAGCTATGACAATACACAGTTAGGGAGAACCTCGAAGAAAGGGATAACCTACTGCTAATCGATCCTCCCACTTTCCATTTTTATATTACCTCGTGAACAGGTAGGCGCGAATCTTGATTGCGACACTCGGGTCACCCCCAAGCCATGCTTCCATAGGCCGCGACTGAACTGAGCGATCGATGACATCCCAGTACTGGTCCTCGCGCGCCTCTCGAGATCCTTTGGCGGTTTGCGTTCTCAGAACAGATGCTTCACGGGACTCCGAGTCCCCAAGGTATATTGACGATGTGGGCGCCCACGTGCTCGACCGGGGGGCGGGCGGTCCTCCGGTGATCGTTGCAAGGAGGTAAATGTTGAACATCATTTGAGAGGACGCGGCCTGCAAGATGCGCGAATGTCAAAGGACGAAATGAGCAACATCCTCCCTTCTTCCCTCGATGGTGGGTATGAGGTGCTGTTCGTGTGCAAGGCGGAGATCGCCTGCGACGTCCGTATCTTTGAAGAGTTGTAGTGGAGAAAAGGTGGTGGACGTGTTCAAATACGCAATCGAGTTGGCCAACGCGGATGCATCGACATGGGCTTGTGCCAGCAAGCAATCCCTATATGATCGAGTGTAAGGAATAACGAGAACTGTGTGTGAGTCACGGAGCACTCACGCTTCGTCGGTGCCTGTCAGAGCGGTGGGTTGACGACTCGGAGATAACTCCACGATACGGTACGTCCCTTGGCACGTCCGCTGTCAGGGCGCGATGCGCAGGCAATAGTGAGCCATCGAAGTAGTCTCGAATGGATGCGTTAAGTTGGCAGGACGGTAGATTAAAATGGTAACTGGATATTATGTCAACGTTGAGGCCTGAGGTACTACGATCATTTTTGAACGTGCGTCCCGTTTCTGAAATTATGGTCACCAGTCATGTACTTACTAGTAGCGCGGTTCTCAGTTTCGCTTATCGAATGCGCATCGCTGCCAGGGTACAGACCGGTCCAGCCACGACGAGTACGATGATCGCCACGGGATGCAGCGTGGACGGATGAAAGACGGCCTTGAAGTACCACGGTACAAATGAGCTGACCACTATGCAGTTCGACTCGGTGTGAGGGGGAAGACGGGGGTGGTTGTGGTACATAGTGTAGCTAAACGACTATAGTGTTTCCCACAAGTATTACACAGCCATACCTTCATCCATACGACTCGCACCCCTGACTCGAATCTTCAAACATTTGGAAGTTACCTACTCCGCGCTGGAAGGTCGGCGGTCGGTAGCCTGACTGTCGGCAGGCTCAAAACCGCACACCCGTCCCGGCCCCTGGCTCGTTCAATGCCCATGCCGTCCCATGACTCGGATGTTCCGGACGAATGTGGCCGAATGTTCCCACCATGCCGGAAGCGGATGTCGGAAGTAGATGGGATCCGATCGACGTGTGGCACTTGTTTCTTCCTCCCTCACCCTCACGTTCCACAGTTTCTTCGACAATACGCCCATTCTTAGAATCAAGATATGGACTCAAACTCGAACTCAGAGACAAACCAGACTGGCGGTTTTGAAAACATCCGAGAGAAATTTGGCCGCTTCAGGATCCTTATTATTGGGCGGGCGAACGCTGGCAAGACGACCATTCTCCGCGCGATCTGTAACACAACCGAAGACCCGGAGGTCTTTGATGGAAAAGGCAACAAGGTGTGTGCTTGTTTTGAAATACGTATGGATGACTGGCCTACCGAACCGTGCGACCAGATTGATCTGACCGAGGTCGAGGGATCTACGGGGGTGAGTGTCACGACATACTGGACTCGAGCGGACTCAACGCGCATCTTTACAAATGCACGCTAGCGCGGGGAACACGACATCGAGAACGAGTTGATTTTCCGCAGCAATGACAACTTCGTCTTCCATGACTCGCGGGGCTTCGAGGCCGGTTCCGTGCATGAATTCCAACAGCTGAAGAAGTTCATTGATGATCGTGCAAGCACGACATTTCTCAAGAAACGCATTCATGCCATCTGGTAATAGCTCGAACTGTGCGGAAAGTGGTGGTCGTTGACTAGGTATAGGTACTGTATTCCAATGGATAAATTGGATCGGGCGATCCAACGCTCCGAGGAGATGTTTTTCAATGAATGTGATACGAGAAATGGTGGGCTCATTTTTGGGAAGATTTGTTGGAGCTCACAGCTTGGCCAGCACCTGTTATTGTATTGTTCACAAAGTTTGATGCATTGCTAGCTGTAGCCATGAGTGAACTATCTGGTGATGCTCGAAAGCTGCCAATTCAGGAGAAGGTAGCAAAGGCACATGAGCTCACTGAAGGAATTTTCAACAATGCTAATGTATGGGGTCGTCTCTCTGAATTGACCAATGCACCAAAATATAGTGTTCGGATTGGAGGTATTATTCTCCTTTCCAATGAAATAATTCAGCTCACAGAATTTACATATATGCAAGGGATGCACAACTCAAATGAGGAATGTGACATATTGGTGGACAAAACAGCAGGAGCTCTGAATGAGGAGGCTTTGCAAATGCTATTTGTTACTGCCCAAAAAACAAATATAGCATTCTGTGTTATGTATGCAGTTCAAGAGTGAGTACCAAAAAGTTGAATATTCTTCAAAGGTTAATGGTATGATTTTAATGTTAAAAAGTGTCATATTTGACATTGACAAGCTGCATAAATCTGCACTTCCCATGCACAGGTTGGATATCATAGATCCCAAAAATCTGGCAAGATGGTTTCCACAGTTTTGGGTAAGATGAGGCTTTTATATGAATCATAAAATGCGAATATGTACTAATTATCTTTATTGCACTAATGGGATTATAGGAAGTGAGTTGTCATACAATGTAGCATATGTGTAAAAATTAATTTAGCTTATATCACTGCATTCTGATCTGGAAATGACAGAGAGTGAGTTATGCATTGTGGAATGTGGAGAGTGGTATTGCTGATGTTGCTATGGCAATTTATTCTGCTCTGGAAATAACAGGGAGTGAGTTATGCATTGTGGAATATGCCAGAGGGTGGTGATGCTGATAATGCCATGTCCATGTACTCTGCTCTGGAAATGACAGGATGTGAGTCATGCATTGTGGAATATGCCAGAAGAGTGGTGATGCTGATGATGTCATGTCCATTTATTATGTTCTGGAAATGATAGTGGGTAAGTTGTGCATTGTGGAATATGCCAGAGAATAGTGATGCTGATGATGTCATGACCATATATTATGTTCTGGAATGACAGAGAGTGAGTTGTACATGCTGGAATGTGGAATGTGCCACAGAGTGGTGATGCTAATAATAGCCTATATATTTCTCTCAAAATGACAGAGAGTGAGTTGTGCATTGTGGAATGTGCCACAATGCCAGAGAGTGGTGATGCTGATGATACCATACCCATATTTTCTGATCTGGAAATGACAGAGAGTGAGTTGTGCATTGTGGAATGTGCCACAGTGCCAGAGAGGGGTGATGCTGATCATGCCATGCCCATGGTTTCTGCTCTGGAAATGACAGAGAGTGAGTCATGCATTGTGGAATGTGCCAGAGGATGTGATGCTGATATGATGCCATGTCCACAAATTTTGCTTTGGATATTACAGTGTGTGAGTTCAAGTGCATTGTAGATTGTTCCAGAGACTGGTGATGGTGATGTATGACCATTTATTCTGCTCTTGGAATGTCAGAATGTGAGTTGTGCATTGTGGAATGTGGAATGTACCAGAGGGTGGTGATGCTGATGATGCCATGTGCATGTATTCTGCTCTGGGAATGACAGCATGTGAGTTGTGCATTGTGGAATGTAGAATGTGCCAGAGGGTAGTGATGCTGATGATGCCATGTCAATGTATTCTGCTCTGGAAATGACAGGATGTGAGTTATGCATTGTGAAATGTGCCAGAGAGTGGTGGTGTTGATGAAACCATGTGCACAAATTTTGCTCTGGACATTATAGTTTGTGAGTTGTGCATTGTGGAATGTGCCAGAGGCTGGTGATGCTGATGATGCTATGTTCATTTATTCTGACATGGAAATATCAGTATGTGAGTTGTGCATTGTGGAATGTGCCAGAGACAGGTGATACTGATGATGCATGTCCCTTTATTCTGCTCTGGAAATATCAGGAAGTGAGTTGTGCATTGTGGAATATGCCAAGGGGTGGTGATGCTGATTCTGCCATGTGTTACGATTGTCTCCTAGGCTCACCATGTATCTCTTTTCTCTCTCTTTTCCTTTCGCTTATCACCTTTACCTTGTATTCACATTGTATCATAGATCTCTAGCAACTTCACCTCCTTCACA
>JBBPPX010000441.1:0-18254 GCA_038092235.1 Leccinum boreale | reverse complement strand
ATTTAGAAAGATTGGAATATAATCAACAGCAGTTTGCTTCATTAGAAATAAATACATACCAAAAAAGCTTGATCTGGCATCCAATCAACATGAAATCAGTGTTTTTTATGTCAAGTAGTATTGTTTTAGATACCAAACTCACACAAATTTAACTGCTGACCACCTCCTATTTTTTTTTTCGAAAATTTCCAGATTTATTTGAGTACAGAATAAGTGGATTTGTATCCACTGCATGGTATCAGATCAACATTGAACCAGAAATTGATGATTTAAAGTACCAAACTCACACAAATTTAATTGCTGACCACTTCATATTTTTTTTTTCTGAAATGTCAAGATTTATTTGAGTACAAAATGAGTGAATTGATAGTATCAGATCCACAAATTTTGATGCTGAGTACTATTATTTGAGGTTTAAAACTCACACAGATTCAATTTCTGACCAAGCCCTTTTTTTTCCGAAAATTTCCGGATTTTATTGAGTACAGAATGAGTATCTACTACACAGTTACACCTGGAGAAGGAACACGGGAAAGCTTATGTAATGGGACGCCGCGACTAACAGCGTTGGGCGACACTGCGACAGGTGCCATGTGGCACACGTGGAATTACCGAAATAACCGAAAATATCGAAAACTTGGGGACTTCCAGCGCCGTTTGGCAACGGCAGAAACCTTGCTTGTAAAGGGAGAGGTCAGATCTTCAGAAGTCAAAGATATTGATCAGGGCTTCAGCCTCAGTTTCATTATACGAATCAATGTTATTTTTGTAAACTACATAAGTCCTACTTGGTGCGCGCTGCGCGCGCGATAAGCAAGGTTTTTCTGGGACGGTGAAAGTGGCAATTTCCGGTAAGACAGGGGTTGCACTTTCTCACGAATTTCACACCCGAGAGAAACCTTGTCAAGCAAGGTGATAACCGAAACAACCGAAATACGCGTCGGCCCAAATTCACACTCCTCTTCACACTCCTCCTTCGCCCGGTAATTTTTTAGATTCTGCAATTTTTGTGATGTGACACAAGTGCACATCTCGTTGGCTGGCCCATATGCATCACCTCCTAGTAGGAGTTCGTTACGGTCGAGTTGCATCCGTGTCCGGTCCAGCTTATCCTTCATTGGCGATATTGAGATCGTCGAGGGACCGCACCCATGTATTGAGGTCCAGACGGTACGGCGTCGGTCCAAGGGTGCTCAGAGGGCTGTGGAATCTTTTTCTCCTGCCCACTGCCGCAGGCTGTTCTGCCAAGTCAGTGGTGCCGGCCGGCCTTAGCACTACGCTTACAAGCGAAATCCGGATACCGCCTTCTGACTAAAACGTGATGAGCCACTCAGTAACCGTCGGCGCCGATCTGCTAGGGCATCTCACCGCCTTGACCAATACTGGCCTATAAGTTGCGGCAACAACTAATGGTCTTTGCTCGACATCCCAGCTACTATGACCTCCTCCGCACCACCAGAGGTGACGATCCCTGCGACTTCGTCCTCGCAAGAGGTACTCTCCCGCCTTTTTTCAGGCGTCAAGCCCCCGCCTTCTGTCCTCGCCCCTGGCCGTGTGCCCAACTCGGGGCCAGAGGCCACGGCTGCCCTGCTCGCAGCGCTCAAGCACAACCACGAGCAGAGCCATATCTTTTTCAACGAATTCAGTTTCCACAAGTAATTATTATTCCCTCGTTTCGCGGATTGATTGATTGATCGGTTGCTCATGCACCCAGCCACTCCGCCCACCACTTGCTCGCCATCTATGCACTCGGTGCCCCTGGGCCCGCAATCGTCGCTGCATATGAAAACAGCCACCTCGGCCATATGCGTGATGCGTTTGTCGCGCCCGGCGCAGTCACCATCACGGATGACAATTTTACAGATTATCTGGGGAACGACCAGTGAGCACGAAGCATTCCCACCCTTTCTTCCCTGTTAACATTGGCTGTGCAGATATTACAACGCCTATCTCGACTACTTCCGCCGCGTTGTCCTCGAGCCCGGTGCTACCATCTCTGACATTCTAGAGAAATACGTCTTCTCGTCACACTATAATGTCCGTACTCCAAAAGAGGGTGCCCAACAACCCGAGATGCTCAATCGATTTGTCGAAATTCTCATCCACCCGATCATTCACGTCGGTTATGGGGCAGAGTTTGGCTTGATGGGTCTCATCGCGGAAGGTACCTCGTGCCCTGAGTCGTCACCGCTCATCACTCATCTGATTAAAAGGTCTCGCATGGACGGCGGTGCACCCTGCTAGCCTGACTACCCTTGTCACACGTCTGCTCTTCACTCCGACGCGCACCACTCCCATAACTGATGCGGAGAGACGGGGTAAGTTGTCCCCACCGTTCTTCGCCTCTTGTCTCACAGTACGTGGAACAGCGCCGGAGTGGATGCCGAAGCCAGGTTCGCGCCTCAGGGCGTTGAACATCTTGACTCTCATGCTTCGCGACGATCGTTTTGAATCCAAAATTCTCGAAAAGCACGAGTGCGGTATGATGCTCCGCACACACGGCGAAGTGATCAATCAATATGCCGAGTTGTGGGACTGCCACATTGAAAGCCAGGAAGACCTGGAGGCACGTCTCGAGGAGCTCATCTGGGTTTCAACGATTATGTATGGCGTCGGAAGCTGGGACGGAAACGAGGCCGAGTATCGTGCCGACTTCTTCACGTACGTGCAGCTGACATGGATTTCCTCGCATGTACTGATCGTTACGTTCAGCGCGCACATCGTGACATCGGTGTTGTTCGTTCCGACTCTCTGCGCATACTTGTCACGCGCATCGCAAACGCAGCTCCTCCGTGCGCACTTTTTAGCGAGCATCACCTGGTGGATCTTCCGCGGTCGTCCGGGCTTCCCCCTCAAAGCGTTCATGTCTCAGCCCCTCCCTTCCCTCCCCAATGCCCCGTCGTCCAAGTACTTCAACACCCTCCTGGGCTCTGAGCCAACCACAGGCGCCAGTGTGCTCCCCTCTCCGACGTCGCCTTATGCTACAGCACCGAACCCGTGGTATGCCATCCTTACCAATGCGATCGCGCACCCCAACGACCATCTCTGCAAAGCACAACGGGCGCTGGCGCACTTCAATGTGCTGTATGGGCAGCGTGAGGCGAAGTTCGTCCTCGACTCGCTGTCCAAGGACGAGGTAGAGGTGAATCCTGAGTACGCGTATCTGGACGGGAGCCTGTTTCTGCGCGTTGCTTGGTTGACTACGGGGACACTCGGATGGGTCATAAACGGCGAGAAGGACTCGCTGGCATGGGACTACGAAGCGTTCCATAGGGAAGCGGTGGCAGAGATGGAGTTTCTGAAGAGTCAGGAAAGAGCCTAGTGCGTAGTAAAAAACTGGTAGTCGTGACGTCCGACGTCCAGGAAGCAGGACTGTTTTGTTTCTTGATCACTGTTCTATGTAGCAGAGGCTAATTGATACGAACGAAACAATGTAATCTCATGTGTTCCTCTGTCACCCGACACCGTGCCATGCTCGACTCGTTGCTTGATTGGCTGTTACTTATGCTCTCTGCAGTGGTTTACTGTTAGTAACGATCATCCGATGAGTCCGCTCAGCGCTCGCCTGCGAGCTCCGCTCACCTCCGTCATCATCGCTCCCCAATTGTTCATGAATCATTGCAATGACTCATCGTACAGACCGCGGAGCCGCCTAAATTCTGATGAGAAATACAGTGCCCCAGCACTAACCGAGGCATTGCATCCAAATAAGCATTTCAAAAGGTCGTAAGCTCCATTGCTGTGTGAGCATAGCAAGGCGTGGTTCGTCGTCAAGTGCGGGGGATGCGTGTGCGCGCGGCTCGCTGGGGCTGCGCTCGGGAGGATGGCACTCCCTCATGGGGTATGGAGGTTTCCCATGAATTCCAGAAAATGGCGTTCGAGATCATCATATCGCGGACGTTGGAAAGAACCTGCGCACCGCGATTCTCTGCAAGGAGATAAGTAAAACTTCGGTTTGGCCCGCGCGGCAATCTTTTTGGGTCCCAAATGGGCAAGTTGATTTTGCAATACGATCATGGAGGTGACTGGAGTAGCACCCTATCATGGCAAGTATAAAGTTAATGGCGAACGGCATCTTGTTGGCCCACTGGGGCGCTGGTCGGGAAATAAATTCTGCTATATGTTAGTTATCTGACAAAATCATCAGAACGGTGAGATGGCCGAGCGGTCTAAGGCGCCAGACTAAGGATCAGGTCATCTGATGACCAAGCATATCTGGTCCGAAAGGGCGTGGGTTCGAATCCCACTCTCATCAAATTTTTGCTTCTTGAGGATCTAATGTGGCGCATTGTAGACGCTGCTGTGGGCTCAACCTGTGTCAACTTTCAACTTTCACTAATCACATTCACAACTGAAATGATGAAAGAAGTTGACTCGGGACCATTCTCTATTGTACAGTAAGGGGGGTACTAGTATAGCCTGTTTCGTTCTATTTTGCTCTTACGCTTCGCTGGCAGCACCGAGGACCCGAACAGTCGAAGGGAGAGCGGGCAACGTCGAAGTTCTAAAATAGGCGTGGTTCGCGACGCGACGCGATCACGTGTACACGAGGCCATACCTAATGGGGTAAATTACATAATCCGAACCAGAAAACCTTGACGAGGTCAAAATGTGGCTTGTCGTCCTCTGCCACGAGCCTGTTGCGATGGACGTCACGTTTGGCGGCAAGTACAGACTCGAGGAGGAGATCGCCAACGGTGGCTGCGGTGCGTACCTGGTCCGTGCACCTCCCATTTGCCGTCTCATTCATCTTGCAGGCTCCGTTTTCCTCGGCGTGCACACCATAGCTGGGAAAGAAGTCGCTATCAAACTCGAGCCAGCCATTCCACGTTCCCTCACATCCCCCCTTCGCCAGGAATCCAAGGTTTACAAGTCTCTCATGGGTGGCCCAGGCGTTCCCTGGATCATGTACTCCGGTAAACAAGGCGACTACAATGTCATGGTCATCGATCTCCTCGGACCCTCCTTGGAGGATCTCTTCAAGGTCTGCAACAAACATTTTTCTCTCAAGACCGTTCTGCTCCTCGCAGATCAACTCGTGCGTCTTTTTTGTTCTTCCTTGCCACTATATCAGTAATATTAATATGGTTACGCGCTCTACTCGCGATCATTTCTCGTTGCTTAGATATCTCGTCTGGAATTCATTCATTCCCGTTCATTCATACACCGCGATGTAAAGCCTGCCAACTTCGTGATGGGTCTGCCGTCGTCGCCAACCGCAACTATCGTCAATGTCATCGACTTTGGTCTTGCACGTCGCTTCAGGGATTCCAGAACAGGAGATCACCTTCCCTACAAGCAGGAAGGAAAGCATGGCGTAGGAACAAGTCTCTTTGCCAGCTTGAATGCGCACCGCGGCGTTGGTTCGTACTAACTCCACAAGTGACGCAACTCCTAACACTGCCACAGAATGCGCTCGTCGTGATGATCTCGAGTCGCTGGCCTATATGCTGATCTACTTTCTCCGTGGAACACTCCCATGGCGGAAGATGCGCGCACCCACCGTATTCCAGACTTGGGATCTCATCCTGCATGCGAAATTAGAAGCCCTTGGTCCCTTGCTGCCCGCACTATCACCTGATCATGCTTACCACGACCTCTTGAATACGGAGGAACAAGTATGCTCTCAAGATACCTCCCAACCGGAAGAGAACCTTGACAACAATAATGAAACGCACTCTACGGTCGAACAATCTCGGCCTCTCCCTTCATTCGCTACGTCCCCTCGTCATCCGCGTGCGCGTTCACAACCGCGCACCCCTACTCGATCCCGTTCACGTGCCCGTTCTCCAACTCGCCCTGCGCAACCCCCTAGTCCTCCAGCACGTCGTCGTCATCATCGCAAACGGTCGTCTACTTCTTGCCACCACGAAACCCATCAGGAGGACTTGTACTTGCTGCCCCTCACAATTCCAATGACGGCCACTCTTCCTGTTGAATTCACCCTCCTGCTCACTTACGCATTATCCCTCTCATTTACCGATCTTCCAGACTACGATGGTCTGCGCGACATGTTCCGCAATTTGGGACGCCGTTCAGGTGTCCGCTACGCGGACGAAATTGTACAAGGCGACAGGTCTGCTACCGAATTTGATTGGGTCCGCAAGTCGCGAAAGGAAACTGGGCACTGCGCTCCTCGACGCGTGCGTGTCTGTGAAGCGTGCAACGCCGCCGCTAGTGGTGTTGCTGAGAGGCGATGGCGTTAGTGGCAGGGGCGCAAGGGGGGGAATATTGGTGGATGCTACTTATACGGTCACTCGACCAGCTACCACATCCGGTGCTAGGGTTCCAGTTGACACTTTCTATTTTCTTGTCGAGGGGGCCTACCAGGTTAGTTGCCTGCCAAGTCTTTCGATGTCATGGGTTTGCCCACCTTCAAGGGCCTGAAAGCTGTTCAGTGGGTCCTTCCTATGTTCGATAGTGCCGGAGCTAACATCATGGCAGTGCTCGCCTTTAACGAGTCGTCCCTGACACGTTTGTTTCATTTTTCGCTCGAATTGCAAGCCACGCAACACAATTGTCCTGTCAGTCTTCCCACTGTATCGCACCTACCCTTCTTCTCCGCCTCCTGTTGTGTCACCCCCCACCGGCGTCATGTCTTTTGAATCCACTTATCCGTGTATGAGTTTCCAAGATACCCAAGAAACCCGAATGTAGCCTGTCGTTCAGCTGTGTACGCTTCTCTTGCTTTTTTATTCCCTGTTGTTGGCTGTTTTCGATGATAAGAGTAATGTATTGTTCCAATTCTGTTTCCTCCCATTTTCCCACCACGGTCGTCCTGTCTTCTTTCTTTTTTATCATCGTAATTTGATGGCCGTTGTTTCTGTCTAGCCTTTTGTTGTACTTGTTGTATTCCTCGCGACAAGGACACTGTTTGTTAGATTGACCTTAAAATATTAATGAAGACTCCAGGATTCCGATTCAGAGCTGGATGAGCTGAGCGATATCGTATGGTGTTCATGCGCTACTAGCCTGGAAGATATTGAAGTCGATTACAATTTACAGGGCCTGCCGCGTGATGGCGCCCCGGGCCGTAGTCGGAGGACCGTAAACAAATCCTCGACAGTCTCAGAGAGTGGGTTGGTCATTGGAGTCTCGCCCTAGCTTGAAGCCTTCAAAACCATTTCCCTCCGCATTCGACCCTGGACATACGCTCATAAGTAGCGCCGCCAGCTCACACAGCAGCCTGAGTCTGCCGCCTGACAGGTGAGTACTTCATTGCGTGAACCCAGAGCGCTCGCTGGCGGATGATGTATGCAAGTTGTTGGCGGCTGACTCGGATCTTGTCCAACGTGCGTGCCCTTGGCAATTGAAGGCCTAGCTCAGGGTCAGGGTGGGCGTCGGTCGCCAAGACAGACTTAAACAAATTTGGGAAGTCTATTGACGTTCGCTGAGTTTACATCGTCGTTCCTGTGCTGATAGGCTCAGAAATCCTGTCCCTCTTTTCCCTCCTCCAGGTCCGGGGCTGTAGAGGCTCCCATCCTCATTGTTGCACCAGATCTCGGCGAGGGGGATATAGGGACGATGCGGCCTTGGACCAGCTTGAATTGAACTCTGCCTTAGTAAGTTATCCTTTGGCAAGGAACAAAAACGGCGCCACCGGGTCGGTCAACTTCTTGCCAGTGGGGCTGTTTGATGGAAGTGACCTTATTCCGTAATCGACATCATATGCCCATACTTCTTTCTCGAATCTCGAGGGCTGGTCGAACGTGCGGGGTGGCATTATGGCTGTGATTGCTCTGTGGACACTGGAAATGGCCTGGGATCCCTCGCCGAAAACGCCAAGGTACTTTTTTTTTCAAGTCCCGTTAGTAACGTCAGTTCTGGTCACCTGCAGGTTATAAGAATGGGTCGTGCTCGCTCGTTTGCATTCTTCCTTGAATCCCTTAATTCCCCTCCCTCCCCTCCCTGTCCCGGGTGCCCTGCAGAGTGACCCCGCTGAATGGCGAGTGCGATTGGGCCCCACCCAGTGGAACAACACCCGGCCCCTCAGCCTCAGAATGGCGAGGCCAATGAGCTCCACCCAGTGGGACAACAACCGGCTCCTCAGCAGCAGAATGGAGAGGTCATCCATCCGGTTCTCCGTCCTAACGAGCGTCGGCGCATCGCCTTGTCGAAGATCGACAATGCTCCTTACTCGTACGTATTTTCGTCGTCTCGTGTCATTTCTTCCTGCTCATCCAACGTTCCTTACCCCTCGTCCCCTCTCAGAGGATTCCACCGAAAGATTTGTCTGGTGACAGGGATCGGTTTCTTCACGGACGCGTAAGCCTATCGCGGCTTCTTCAATGCTGTTCCCTTTTGAGCGACTGTTTTTCTAGTTACGATATATTTGCCATCACCATGGCTGCGGAGATGTTGAACTCCGTCTACGGCCCTCTGGGGAACTGGGAATCTGCAGGGCTCAAATTGGCTACTCCAATCGGAAATTTGATCGGGCAGCTCTTGTTCGGGGTGCTTGCAGATATCCTTGGCCGCAAACGAATGTGTAAGTGGTGAAGTACACCATCTCACACGTGCTCCTCTGAGGGTTGCATGTCTAGATGGTGTTGAACTTATCATCATGATAATCGCCACCTTCGGACAAGCCGTTTCTGGCACCGGCCCCTACTTGAGCATCGTAGGCATACTAATTTTCTGGCGTGTTATCGTGAGTGTCTTGGAATCCTCTCACAGCTTACAGACGTATCGATCACGAGCAATTCAGATGGGGATTGGGGTAGGTGGTGACTATCCTTTGAGTGCTATCATCGCGTCCGAGTGGGCCTCTACCCGAATCCGTGGTCGTTTGATGACTGCCGTCTTTTCCTTTCAAGGTTTGGGTCAACTCTGTGCGTTTCATGACTTTGTTATATGTTGTTTTCTTTCATTGACGGCTCGCCAGTTGCCTCTCTCGTCGGGATGATCGTCATGGCCGGTTTGAAAGATAGAATTGAACACCAAATTGACACAGTTGACATTGCATGGCGGCTCCTCATCGGGCTTGGATGCATACCCGCAGTTTTTGTTGTTTATTATCGCCTTACCATCCCTGAGAGCCCTCGTTTCACGGCGGACGTAGCATGCAGGGTCATTCAAGCAGAGCGGGACATCAGGAACGGCATGCGGCATCAAGGGCTCGCCATCTACGAAGAGGAGGTGGTCAACGAGCAACACGTTATAGCCCCTCATGCATCCTGGAGCGATTTTGTTGACCATTTCTCCAAGTTGGAGAACGGTCAGGTTCTCTTTGCCACGGCATATTCATGGTTTGCACTCGACGTGAGCATGAATTGAGATTGTTTATGTTGCTTGTTGACTTTCGCACAGGTTTCTTTTTACATCCTCACCCTGGACTATGAACCCATTCTGAAGTTTGTTTTCCACCTCAACTCGGAAGATAAGTACCAGAATCTATACAATCTTTGTGCCGTAAGCGCCATCCTGGCAGCCGCTGGTCTGCTTCCTGGGTTTGGCGCGGCCTTCTTGCTCATAGATTCCTGGGGAAGAAAGCCTCTCCAGCTCATGGGGTTCATTGTTCTCACCATTCTGTTTTGGATCATGTGTATGGTTATTTTCCTATCAATAGAGCAACGCTTAACACCTTCCTCAGCCTTTGATTACTCAAAGCTTGTCCATGGAAATACTGGTGGAGCGGCATTCATGGTCCTCTACTGCCTTGCCAATTTCTTCCAAAATTGTGGTCCCAACACTACGACCTTTATCATTCCGGGCGAGGTCTTCCCCACTCGCTACCGCTCCACCGCACACGGTATCTCTGCTGCCTTTGGCAAACTGGGCGCAGTGATTGCGCTGATCCTGTTTACCCTCTCCCAGCAAGTGAATGTCGAAGTGACCACGGTGTACGTCTGGCCAGCCCTCCTTCGTCTTCGCTTTATTTGGCTCACGCGTCGTAGGTTGATCGTGCTTTCGTTCGTCATGATGACGGGCGTCTTTTCCACGCTGTTAATACCTGAGACGAAGGAAAGGTCCCTCGAATTCCTCTCCAACGAGGACCAGAGAAACTTCAGGGATCCGGTATGACCTGTAGCTTGCCTCCGGATACATCGATCGATCGATCGATCAAACCCGCGTACAACTTGAACTCGTCGCCTGTGTTGTGCCTCTTTCGCGTTGCTTTCGAGAGCGCGCGCGCTGCTAGCGCTTCTGTACTTCTCCCTATTGTCCATCGCGAATGGTGCCGTATTCGGAGGCGGCCCCGTCGTGATCGCCCCAAGGACCCGTAGGTAGTGTATGTCTTGGACAATTTCGGACTCTAGTGTACTGTATGCTGCTGTCCGACCAGTGGCCGTAATGCCTGTAACTTTTCTGTCCGACTATTGGCGATACCCCCCCCCCCCCCTGGAGGAATGCTATCCATCATCGTTTTGCATGCTCTGTAAAACAATATCGTAATTCGTATTCAAAGCACTGAGCCAGCAAGTTGTTGTCTGACCACAGGAAAGACTTGGAAAGGCACCGAATGTACTGTAGTTAGCCTCACCGCAGCGGAATATGGTTCGCGCCAAGTACTACAAGAGCACTGAGCAGCCGAGTCGGAGTCCCGCAATCATCAGACGTTGAACGAACCATCGCCGTCTGACATTACAGCCTTCATTGCAAGCTCTCTCACAAAATCAACCGAAGCAAGTCGATCGAGGTAACTTGCCATATTGGCTTCACCTCCTTCACCGAGACTCGAGGGCCTGACTCGGAGACAGGCATGTCTACCACTACGAACACCAACCCGTTCTTGTCAACGAGCGCGTTCTATGTTAACCTAGCAATACTGAAATCGAGATATGGGACAAAACCAACATCAAACTCGCCGGCATCGGTCAATATTTCTTCGTGCACTACCAGGGTTGGAAACAAACACTGTAAGTACGCCGTCTTCTCACTTACTGCTTCCCTCCATGTACACATATCATATCCTTTTCCTCCTTTCCTGTGTGGCCTGAGCAAATTTAGCTGTGGCCCGCACGCCCGATTCTGCAGCGGGAGCGATCTTACCTGGCTGATTCTTTCACCGTAGATGCGGCGAGTGGGTCCCCGTTGGACGTGGCAAACGTAGCGCTGCAGAAAGCGCTCTCGAGTCAGGCGTCCCAAGCAGTATCATCCTCTTCCGCCGCGTCGAAACCCTCCAAGAGTTCAGAGAGTTGCGAAGATGTGTAAACGACGAGGCATGCATTATTTCCGTTCCAAAGATAAACTGCTCACTGAGGTTCAAAATAGCTTGCGTGACCCTGACCTCGTCCCAACCTCGTCCTGCCTACCATCATTTCTGGGCTCACGGTCTACTTTGATCGTTCCGTCGGTGCGAACTTGACCTACCGCTTTGACCGCCCTCAATACGCAAAGATTCATAAGACGTATATTATTGGCCCCGAAGTGCAAGTTGGACAGGAGAAGGTCATGAGTGCGATCTACGGGCAGAGCACCTATTGAGAATGTTACCGTTCTTGCTCGGTCGCACCGTGCAGCATGAATCGCAGACCAATTGTCCCAGTGAGTCTGCCACAGATGGTTGCTAGCTCGACGATGCATGCAGTGAGTATCGGATTGGTGAATGACTACGTAAACGAGCTACTCTTGTGCGTGCTAGCTTTTCACCGTTCTCTCTCTCACGAGCTCACTATGTACACAGATTACTTGCGACTGAGCGTGATAAGTTGTTCCTCGCAGAGTATCAAAGTGCGAGTTTACATTAAATATCTCGAGGTCGTGATATCGTAGCTTTTGATGCCGTGCTCACGTGACTATTATTGACGTCATACGAAGCGGAGGGATATAAGATCGCAATTCAAACTTATCTCTTGCAATCTCGCAATGGCTTCCATCCTTACAAGCGCAGCACGCGTAGCGCACTCTGCGGTATCAAGCGTCCTCGCCGCGAGTCAGATCAGCGTTGGCAGCGAGATCCCCAAAGTAAACGTCAAGGAAGATAATCCTGAGAAGACTGTCACACTCGATCTCAGCGGGAAAAACATCATTGTGCGTCCTATTCCACTGTTTTGGAGATGTGATTGATGATATTGTTCCTGTACGTAGCTCGGCGTTCCCGGCGCGTTCACCCCCTCTTGCAGCTCTCAGGTACCCCAGTACATCCAGGACTATGAGAAGTATAAGGCGAAGGGCATCCAGAATATTTACGTCGTCGCTATCAATGACGCTTTCGTAACCAAGTAGGCTCTCCTTTGTTTTCAAGCACGCATATATTCCAGGACTCATGCATATATGCAGAGCTTGGAAGGAGAAACTCGCCCCTAAAGGAACTAGTGCGTTTTTTCACGTATAATAGGGAGTAATTTCGAACCCATGTATGTCACCAAATAGGGGTTCGTTTCATTGCCGACGACAAGGGCGAGCTGACGAGCAGCCTCGGACTCATCTTTGATGCCTCGGGTCTGCTTGGGTCTCCACGTTCCAAGGTACGCCAGATGCATCTTTGACTTTCTTTTATTGGATGTGGGCTAAAGTATGCTGTGGTGGGACGTGCCACGACAGCGTTATGCCATCGTTGCGCAAGACAACAAGGTCGAGCATATTGCTGTTGAAAACGAGCCTGCCGATGTCAAGGTGACTGCTTCGGAAGTGGTCCTGGCGCAGATCTCGTAGACTTGCACTGATTCCGGGGAAAGCGTCTGTCAGGACGAGATTCATTGAGATTCGTGGATGTATGTAACACTCGATTGAGGACATGAAAATGAAAGAACCTCTCAAGACGTTCCAGGGTTAGTGAAGCCCAGAATGTCCTGTTTAATCTATTCAGTCAACTTCCGGCTTGGAGTGCGACTCAAGTGCCTCATGGAGAGCGATGCTTTGCACAGTTCGTTCTTTGGGCGAATTGCGGCGAGGAAATGATATATTGGTACAAGGAAAACAAGACGGCTACTGAGTCTGAGGGCCATAACCCCTGATGCCCTCGGCAAAGTCCCACGACGTCTCGAGATGCAGTGAATCAGAGATCCATACACCAGTAGCTGTGACAGTTGCGAGTTGATACTGGGTAGATGATGAGAAAGTGCTAGGAAATGAAAAAAGGTAGCGGGTGACGGTCGCACCTTGTTCAAACTTCGAGCGTCGCGGTAAAAGAGTACACGCATACTGTCTTGCAGTATTTTACGGGCTTCATCTTCTGTCAATACGTCCTCGTATCCCTCAACGGCTTTGCGGAGGAGCGGTTGTGCAATGTAAGCACCGTAACCAGTAGCAATCGTGGAAGCGGTATACGTCGTCCCCAGCAAATCGACATACGACAAGAACCTGGATTAGACCCCACCTTAGCCCGCTAAAGAAAAATGTAGGATGTCGTCACCTACCGCTTCCCATTTTTGAACCCACCGATGATGAGGGAATTCCACAGAGGATTCATTTTTGTGCGGCGGTTGTACATGACTTGCGAGAGAAACTCGTGTACTTCCACCGGACCCAGCTCGTGTCCATCATCTGCAGTGATCTCATCGACCGTAATATCGTTGAGCAATCGCTGGATGTATTGAAAATCGGACATGTCTCCGCCTGCGCCGATAATGGTGCAATCACCAACTGCGTGGAGACGCTGCATGTCCTTGAAGCGGGCGAGCGAGCCGTATGATGCTGTTCGATGCTCGGAACGGACACGCGTGTGCGATAGGACGAGGCGGACGTACCGAGGTTGTCGGCGGCCATCATGATGCCGTCTTTGTATTTGATGGCGAGGACGCTAGTACCAGTGACGATAGGCTGTTGGGTGTGCTGGACGCTGTCTGCGAACGCATCGTTGGTGCGATGGTTTAGTCTCTGATGGAGCGGGTAGGTCCCGTATGGGTCGATCGCGTCGTTTCTCTGTCAAATGGAATTGACAAAGATCTGTACTGACGAGAAGAAGATAACGTACGGGTCGGCCCCAGTTGGTTGGGAAGTGGTCCATCTTCAAGTTGTCGTATGCGAGATCGACGCGCAAGCTCGACCACTATGAGACAGTTTGTTTGCCTGTGTTTGTTCTAGTACTTATCTTAGACATGACCACCCCCAATCCCTTCATCCAGATAAATCCTTCCTTCCTCCCGCAAACACCAACCCCGCCATCGCGAGGACGAGGCGCGAAACGGGGTAGGAAGCCGAGGGGTGTCGTTCTAAACACAAACCCCGTGAGTCACCAACCCGCCGCTGCCAACGCAGCAGCCGCGGGGCCGAGCATAGTAGGAGGGATACAGTTCACGCCTGTGCAATGGGCCGCCCCGACAATACCTGCCGCCGGGCCTTCGACACCCGTCCCAGTTGCCGTCTCCATGCCTACTTCAGCGGTAGCCAGCCAGCCCGTCGCGGCACTTTCCGCTCCTAGCGTCGGTGCGGCCGACCTCGCCATGGACAGTGAGGACGAGGTAGGTCCTTCTACATCGACCGCCATCCAGCCTGGAGCAGCGAATGCGACGACCACTACCGGCACTGCAGCTGTTGCACCTGGTACAGGTGCAGGCGCTCCGAAATTGGGGCCTGCCGGAGACGAAGACGGGGAAGGGGAGGACGAGCTACTGCCCGCGATGGCCGACGACGATTATTCCGCTCAGCTGTCGTGGCAAAGCGAGAGCAAAGACAATTTAAAGTGTGTACTACCTGACGTTTCCGCTCTTGGTCGCGAAGAGATAGATTCTGACGCGTCGTAGGGTGTTGATGGATAACTTCAGTCCAGCGCAGTACGACCGTTTCGAGGCGTATAGACGGCACGCGTTGCCTAAGCAAGCTGTCAGACGGGTAGGTTTTGCCACTGTGTCCGTGATCTGATCACGGATTCTCGTGCGTCAAAGGTGATACAACAAAGTACGGGACAACAAGTCTCTCAGCCTGTTGCCCAGATTGTTGCCGGCTTCGCAAAGGTGTTTGTAGGTGAAATAGTAGAAAAAGGTTAGTCCCTGTCCTAATGCGTGTACATATCCCAACCTGCGTATCTATGCCAGCGCGGGCAGCTCAAGCGCGGCGGGGAGAGACTGGTCCGTTATCCCCCGACCATCTGCGCGAGGCGTACAGACGGTACCAGGCAGAGGCGGGGAGAGTGGGGAGTGCGAAAGCGGGGAGAGGCAGAAGGTTGTTTGTGCGATGATTGGCGTCCTCAGTGTTGGTTATGCCATTCCTTTGCCTCTGCTAGGCTATTAGTGTACAATGAGCTACAATGTTATCGAGCATTAATGGGGTAGTGGTAACCTGGGTCGTTGCCATCGACCCGCCGGGGGTTCGATTCCCTCTTAATGCATGTGTTTTTCTTATATTTTTTTTGCGCCTAAGGTCTGGTGCTCATGTCACCATGAAATTGTTCTAAATCTATGCCCGTTTATTACTCATGATCAATTGCGCTTGACTTATGCCTGATGCACGATTCATTACCAGCTTTTTCCACGAATCAACATAACGTAAAAAATGTGACAGTCACACGCTGTGCAAGATCTTAGATCAGCACATTTTCAGCAGTTGACCCGTCACCATCCCCTTCAGACGCTGCTCTACACTCAGAGATATGTCTGAACCAAAGGAAAACCCATACCTTGCACACCTCCACCCAAGTCAAAGGGGAATAGGCTCTAATACTCCAAAAGGTCCTGAGAATGAACCCCTGTATGGTTTCGTGCCGCGCATGGTGACAGCCAATCAAGTCCGCAAGGTATTGGTGAGATCAACCAACCAGTGATTTCAATTCAGAGTCCATTTATTCAATGTTCTACTCCACTTCCAGGAGAACGACGTGAATCCTTTCACCAAACGCCCTCATTCGGCCCAGTTTAAGAGAATACTGGAGGCACGCAAGAAACTCCCTGTCTACACGCAAATGGACGAATTCTACAAGATGGTGCGTCAATCTCAATCTCTGAATCATCACTCCAGTGCGACTACTGTATTCGTTTCAAACGTGCTGACATGTTTGCAGTTCAACGCCAACCAGATCATCGTCATGGTTGGCGAAACTGGATCTGGCAAGACTACACAGTAAGTTGGCAGCCGAGAGAGACCCTTTCTAGTCTATCTTTTTAAAATCGCGAACTTATAGACTGGTCTCTTTTCGTCGATAGAATACCACAGTTTGTCGCGTACTCGGACCTCCCCCACACCAGGGGGAAAATTGTTGCGTGTACGCAACCACGACGTGTTGCTGCCATGTCGGTGGCCAAGCGCGTCGCCGACGAGATGGACGGTGTGTTATCAATATTTATTCCAGATGATCGCACTTGCTCATGTTTGCCATATTACTACCACAACATAGTACAACTTGGGCGAGAAGTCGGTTATTCGATACGTTTCGAAGACATGACCGAGTACGGCACCACTTTCCTCAAATATATGACGGATGGTATGCTTCTTCGCGAAGCCATGAATGACCCAGAACTCAAGCGGTATTCGACTATCATCCTCGACGAAGCTCACGAACGAACCTTGGCAACCGATATTCTCATGGGCCTTTTGAAGTCGCTCGCCAAGAGACGTCAAGACCTCAAAATCATCGTCATGTCTGCTACTCTCGACGCACTCAAGTTTCAGAAATACTTTGGTATTAAGGAAGGTTCCCAAGCACCATTGTTCAAAGTCCCTGGCCGCACGCACCCCGTTGAAGTCTTTTATACCCAGGAGCCAGAGCCTGATTATGTCGAGGCAGCGATTCGGACTGTTTTAATGATCCATCGTGCCGAGGACCCAGGTGACGTCCTGCTGTTCCTGACCGGAGAGGAGGAAATAGAGGATGCTTGCCGAAAAATTAGACTAGAGGCCGACGACCTTGTCAACCAAGACCCAGAGTCTGTCGGTCCTCTGGTCTGTATCCCGCTTTATTCGTCTCTTCCACCTCAACAGCAACAGCGAATATTCGAGCCCCCTCCACCAGCTCAAGGTGGTGGACCTCCCGGAAGAAAAGTGGTCATCTCTACAAATGTCGCGGAGACGTCCTTGACAATCGACGGCATTGTTTATGTTGTTGATCCTGGCTTTTCTAAACAAAAGGTGTATAATCCACGCATACGAGTCGAGAGTTTGCTAGTGAGCCCGATATCGAAGGCTTCGGCTCAGCAGCGAGCAGGACGTGCTGGAAGAACGCGTCCTGGAAAGTGCTTCAGGTTGTATACCGAGAAGGACTTTATGACAGAGCTGGAGGAACAGACGCATCCCGAGATCCTCAGGAGTAACTTGGCAAATACTGTGTTAGAGTTGGTCAAGGCCGGAGTCAAGGTATGAGCGTTCGCATCAGTCTTGGAATGTCACTCATCCGTCCGTTCGTAGGATCTTGTACGGTTTGATTACATAGACGCACCTGCGCCAGAAACGCTGATGCGTGCTCTGGAATTGTTGAACTATTTGTCGGCGCTGGACGATGATGGCAATATCACTGACCTTGGGAACATGATGGCCGAGTTCCCGCTAGACCCTCAGGTATGTGTTGATTCGTACGTTCCTGGGCTTGTTCAATAACGCTGGTTTCAGCTTTCGAAGATGCTTATATCCAGCCCCGAATTCCAATGTAGTCATGACATTCTGACGATCACCGCAATGCTGTCCGGTAAATAATGTTATCTTCTTTGTTCTGAATGCCCGTTTATGTCAAATTCACAGTGCCAAACGTATGGCTCCGACCGAATAATCAGCGCAAAGAGGCAGATGCTGCAAAGGCCATACTCACCATTCCAGACAGCGATCATCTGACGTTACTCAACGTGTACAATTCTTACATGCAAAGTAAACGATCCCCATGGTCCATTCTGTATCTGCATTACTCACCCGCCACACAGACAAGGGCGATAAAGGCTGGGCTTGGAATAACTATCTTTCAGCACGATCGCTGGCCCAAGCCGAGAACGTCCGTCAGCAGCTGGAACGTACTATGGAACGCTACGAACTACCCCTTATATCGACCGCAGATGAGAGAAAGAGGTACCTGAATATCAGGAAAGCACTATGTATTGGTTTCTTTATGCAAGTCGCACACAAGGAGGGTGAAAAAGGCAACTACCTAACGGTCAAAGACAACCAGGTGCGTGGTGCCCCGCTGTTTTTGTTCTCCTGGTAAACATCGATTGACAACGAGTGCCGGCGCTAGGTCGTCGCTTTACACCCGTCTTGCGGTCTGGACACACAACCCGAATGGGTCACCTTCAATGAATTCGTTTTGACGACGAGACCTTACATCCGGACGGTGACGGACGTCCGGCCTGAGTGGTACGTGCTTCGCTTGGCATTGGCAGATCAATTTTGATGACAGAGCTTTGCAGGCTGTTGGAATTCGCACCTACCTACTTTGACCTTGCGAGTTTCAAGGA
>JBBPPX010000440.1:0-18277 GCA_038092235.1 Leccinum boreale | reverse complement strand
AGGAGAAAGGCCGACCAAAATTCACGACTTCATTGCCGTCATCCAAAAATACGCTAATGCGATCAAGGCCTTCGAAACTCACGCCTCCTTCCAATGTTGAGACCCCAATGCCATGGACATCGACACAACTGTAACTACTACTGATGTTTGAAAGATATCTCTGGGATGTTACAACTGTGGAGGCGATGGACATCGTGCCAAAGAATGCAAAAAACCCTCCACTTGTTGTAAAGACTGTGGATTCTCTCGAGGAGGACATAGAAAGGAATGTCCTAAATATAAAGCCAAACAAGTGTGGGCCACAGAAGGAACTGCTTCCACAAACCAACAAACACCACAATCACCTAACTGGGTTAAAGCAATACAAGGCATGGACTTAGAGGCTGCACAAGCCTATTTCCGAGATCTCAATGTCACTCAGGGAAAAGAGTAAGGGAGATCGTATCGAGTACTACCCCTCCCCCTCATAAAAAACATAAAAATAGTTTACCTTCGGACTACCATACTCGACCCCTAGATAGTGCTAGTACAAATTCTGTTTCACCTTCTCAATCTCGCTCTTCCTCTTTGTCTTCTTTTAATCCTTTTAATTTATTAGATAGTGATGTTTCTCTTGATTCTCTGTCATCTCAAAGTAGTATCCTACCAGATGACATCACCGAAGCCACGATCTCGAAAGAGTGTGCTCCCCGGGAAGGAAGGCTTAATTTGGCTTATAAAGAACATAAAAATAGTTCACCCCCTCAGAACCCGACTGAGCAGAAAGTCCGCACAATGCGTCCACTTAGGGAACTAGTCCTAACAATAGATATAATTACAAAAAACAAAAACATCGAAGTAGCCGCACTCCTAGACAGTGGAGCAAATGGAGTCTTCATAGATACTGAATGGGCCAAATCCCAACGCCTACCCTTAAAACCTCTTGAATTAGTCATACCAGTCTACAACGCAGATGGCACAGTAAACTCCGCTGGAGGCATTGCCTACACCACCGATCTAATCATAGATTTCCATGGACATTGCGAAAAAATCACAGCCGATGTGACCAACCTAGTACGTAATCAAATGATCCTGTGATACACCTGGCTACGCGAACACAATCCTTTAATTGATTGGGTACAAGGAACGGTCCGATTAAACCAATGTCCCACCTCTTGCCGAGCTCTGAATGCCATCTATGAATCTCAATTGGATGAATCTGAGATCGACCATTCTTATTGAATCCACAGGCTAGGAAAAGAACCCTCTGATGGAATAGAACCCGAAGAAGCTTTTAAATTGGTGCCTGAGGCATATCACGACTACCTTGATGTCTTCTCGAAGATGGTTAGCGAATGTATGCCCAAAAAGAAAACATGGGATCACACAGTAGATCTGAAACCAGATTTTAAACCAAAGAAGGGTAGATTAATTCCCCTACACCCTGTAGAGCAGGATGAAGTCAAAGCCTTTGTCAAAGACCAATTGAGCAAAGGTTATGTCAGACCTTCAAAGTCACCCCAAACTTCACCAGTATTCTTTATCCCCAAAAAGGATGGTAAAAAGCAAATGGTCATGGACTATAGATATCTAAACGAAGGAACTGTCAAAAACAATTACCCTCTTCCCCTCATTGGCTCAATTGTCAATAAGCTAAAAGGAAGCAAACACTTTACCAAGATAGATCTCCGTTGGGGCTACAACAACGTGAGAATCAAAGAAGGAGACGAATGGAAAGGAGCCTTTGTCTGCCATCTTGGCGCCTATGAACCAACTGTGATGTATTTCGGGATGTGTAATTCCCCAGCTACATTCCAAAATATGATGAACGACATCTTTGCAGATATGGAAGGCATAGTGATAGATGAAAAACACCATCAGGAAATGGTTAGGAAAGTCTTGGAAAGGCTTCGCAAAAATGACCTATTTGTTAAGCCCGAAAAGTGCTTCTTTGGAGTACAGAAAGTCGACATGCTAGGCATGGATGTTTCCTGCGATGGAATTTCAATGAATCAGGAAAAACTCAATGGCATTGCTAAGTGGCCAGTCCCCACAAACGTAAAAGCCGTAAGAAGTTTCCTTGGTTTAGCAAATTTCTACCGCCGCTTCATCACCAACTATAGTCTAGAAGCGAGACCCTTACACGACTTAACCAAAAAAGATCAACGATGGAAATGGGAAAAAACTCAACAAGACGTGTTTGATTCACTTAAAAATAGATTTACCACTGCTCCTGTCTTGGCATACCCCGATGTCACCACTCCTTATCGTGTTGAATGCAATGCATCGGACTTCGCCACTGGAGCTGTACTCTCCTCCCTGAAAAATGACAAATGGCATCCAGTCACCTATATATCACAATTCATGACCCCTGAACAATGGAATTATCCAATTGTCAACAAAGAAATGCTCGCGATCATTCTAGTGCTTGAGCAATGGAGACACTATCTAGAAGGAGCTAGACATAAGTTCAAAATCTGGACGATCATAAGAATCTTTAGTACTTCATGAAAAGTCAAGATCTGAATCGACGACAAGCCAGATGGGCTCAATACATGTCGCGCTTTGATTACACTCTCGTGAATAAACCCGGTATCTCAATGGGAAAAGCCGATTGTTACAAACCTCTTCATTTTCCACTTCTCGAAGATCACGTGACCTGCTTAATCAGCATCACATGACCACTTACATAAGCTTTATCGTTCATCTTTCATCTTTCACATGTCCAAGTCACGTGACCTGTACTTTTATCTTCACAACACTTGCTGAACACTTACCATATACGTTAGCATAGCTTATCCAGACCTGCCCTAAGCTGGTCTGTGTACACATGTCAGTAGTATAAATACTTGAATGCAACAACCGAACAAGCTAGTCTTGTTCTGGTTGGATTCCCTCTAACCTATACTCGTCCCCTCCATTCCCCTTGTCTCTTGCTGAGGTGCCATAGTCCATATTGGGTTATAGGTTGCCTTCATAAGAACAAGACTATCTTTACTATCCCACCTCACTCGTCACCAGTACATCGTGACAAACACTTTGCTTCTAAACTGCTTTGTCATTGTCGGATCCCAGACATAAGGGAGACCCCTCACATCAGAGGATAAAGAGAACCCTTGACTAGGTTATCATCCAGGGGATTACGAACCCTTGATCTACAAATTGTATCACAGGACTGTACATCCCACAAACTCATTCACTTTGCGAAGGCTACGACCTCATTCGAGAGGACACGCTTTGCCGCGAGTAATAGTATCAATCCCTACCCTGTGCATAGTGGGTCGGCACACGCTTTTGAACGAGCGTAATTGTTATCGAGGTTGCGCATGATATAACCTAAACAATCTGTGGGTATTACCTACCCATTCGCTTGACGGACAACAGATATTGCCTGCGTGCACTCCCTGGTTCCCCCACCAGAAAGTCATGCCCGTGACACGACCTGCCAAAGAAGATTTTTCTTTATAGATCTGAGTGAAGTGACTCTTCGTGAGATCCTCCTCAATATATGAGCATCACTCTCATCTTCCTCATCGGAACACTAGCCTTCGCCTATTGTTTTACCATCATCGCCGCCCTCTTCTACCACTTGTCCAACCAAGAAGAAGGATACCACCTCAAATTGATCATTGTGGGAAGAGAATTCAAACTAAGCTTCCTCAGCCCCGACTACCATTGACTGGCCGAACCTGACCCGTACAACGTGAAAACTCAGTAGTCCGATAACGATTGGGAAGAATACGAAACCGCTCCGGAAGCAATCACTCTCCCTACCCCTGAAGAACTCGCTAGTCTACACAAAGCACATGATCAACAATTCTTGCTTTACTTACAGGAACAAGCAATTCTTAATTGGAACACCTAGAAAATCACCCATCATTCCTGTAACCTTCGGAAACGTATTCCTTGCTGTGTGAGAAACCTTTCTGATTCCTCGTCTCCTAATACAAGAAGAAGATCCAAACAACGATTATATCGGAGGCTTCGAACTTGACATAGTTGGCGATTAGCCTTTTGAGCTCAAAAACCAATTCCTAAGATCCCTCAACAGCGAATTTATCGCTGAAAACTACAACCCATACTACATCTACGCCAGTCACGTAGAATTTCAAATTGAGTTACAAGATGGGATCAGGAGGATATTCGATGGATATGGGCACGGAGCAGCCCACGTTCAACCCAATGAGAGGCAGGGGCTCGAGATTGATCCCCGCAGACCCGCCGCCCCAGCCATTGACGAGCGCCGTCTCAGACACTCGTCTAGACTTGCTATACGAAACAATTGAGAAGCTGCAGGAACAGCTCAGAGAAGCGCAAGACAGCATCTGAAAGGCCCACGACCATCTAGACCAAGAAAGAGAAGAAGCCCCTCCCCTGATGTCGTCCTTGTCCCCCGAAACCCTCACCATCATCGCAGCCCTTCGACCTTCACAAAAGTCCTCTGAGAACTCGAAGAAGCGCACCGAAATAATCCCTGATCCTGGGAATTTTGACGGAACCTACAGCCGTTATGACGAATGGTGGATAAAAATGATGGCCTGGATTGAGGTCCATGCAGAAACCTTCACCACCAATAAACAAGGATGCTTAGCAGCCCTCTCCTGCATAGGCAATGTAGGAGAAAAAGACAAAAACAGTGCTGGTGCTTGGGCCAGAAATGAATTGAAAAAGCAACGAGGATGGGAAGATCATGAATGGCCTTCCCCAGCTCAACTGGAAGCATTACTCGATGGCCGTTTTCGGATTGGCAATGAGAGAGATATAGCCCTTCGTAAACTCATGGACAAGAAGCAAGGATCAAAGGAGCAAACCCAGGTCTTCCTAACGACATGGATAGCTCTTTACGATCAAGCGAAATGTGATCCTATAATGGAGATAGCTCTTCTCGAAAGGAACAGTTGACAAGACATTATCAAACACATGTTCCTACAAGGAGAAAGACCAACCAGAATTCACGACTTCATTGCCATCATCCAAAAATACGCTAATGTGATCGAGGCCTTCGAAACTCACTCCTCCTTCCAACGTTGAGACCCCAATGCCATGGATATCGACACAACTGTAACTACTACCGATGTTCGAAAGACATCTCTGGGATGTTACAACTGTGGAGGCGACGGACATCGTGCCAAGGTATGCAAAAAGCCCTCCACTCGCTGTAAAGACTGCGAATCCTCTCGTGGTGGACATAGAAAGGAATGTCCTAAATACAAAGCCAAACAAGTGCAGGCCGCAGAAGGAACTGCTCCAACAAACCAACAAACCCCACAATCGCCTAACTGGGTTAAAGCGATACAAGGCATGGACTTAGAGGCTGCACAAGCCTACTTCCGAGATCTCGATGTGACTCAGGGAAAAGAGTAAGGGAAGCCGTATCGGGTACGACCCCTCCCCCTTGTAATAAACAAAAAAATAGTTTACTTTCGGACTACTGTACTCGACGCCTAGATAGTGCTAGTACAAATTCTGTTTCCTCTTCTCAATCTCTCTCTTCTTCTATTTCTTCTTTCAATTGTTTTAGTGTATTAGATAATGAGGTTTCTCTTAATTCTTTGTCATCTTGAAGTAGTATCCTACCAGATGACACAACCGAAGCCACGATCTCGAAAGAGTGTGCTCCCCGGGAAGGGAGGCTTAATTTGGCTTACACAGAAAATATAACTAGTTCCCCCCCTCAGATCCCAACTGAGCAAAAAGTCCGCACCATGCGTCCACTCAGGGAACTAGTCCTAAAAATAGATTTAGTTACAAAAACCAAAAACATCGAAGTAGCAGCATTCCTGGACAGTGGAGCAAATGGAGTGTTCATAGATACTGATTGGGCCAAAGCCCAATGCATACCCCTGAAACCCCTTGAACTCGTGGTACCTGTTTACAACGTAGATGGCACAGTCAACTCGGCAGGAGGCATTGCCTACACCACTGACCTGATCATAGACTTTCAAGGACATCACAAAAATATCACAGCCGATGTGACCAATCTAGGATGCAACCAAATGATCCTGGGATACACCTGGTTACGCGAACACAACCCCTTAATCAATTGGGTGCAAGGGACAGTTAAATTAAATCAATGTCCCACTTCTTGCCGAGCGTTGAATGCAATCTACAAATCTCGATTGGATGAGTCTGAGATTGATCATTCCTATAGAGTTCAAGGATTAGGAAAGGAACCTTCTATCAGAATAGAACCCGAAGAAGCCTTTAAACTAGTGCCTGAGACATACCATGACTATCTCGATGTCTTCTCGAAGAAAGCTAGCGAACGCATGCCCGAAAAGAAAACATGGGATCATGCCATAGATTTCAAACCGGATTTCAAACCAAAGAAGGGTCGATTAATTTCCCTGAATCCTGTAGAACAGGATGAAGTCAAAGCCTTCATGGAAGACCAACTGAACAAGGGTTACATCAGACCTTCAAAATCCCCTCAAACTTCGCCTGTGTTCTTTATCCCTAAAAAGGATGGTAAAAAGTGAATGGTCATGGACTATAGATATCTAAACGAGGGGACTGTCAAAAATAACTACCCTCTTCCCCTCATCGGATCGATCATCGATAAATTAAAAGGAAGTAAACACTTCACTAAGATGGATCTCCGTTGGGGCTATAACAACGTGAGAATCAAAGAAGGAGACGAATGAAAAGGAGCCTTCATCTGCCATCTTGGATCCTACGAACCTACTGTGATGTATTTCGGGATGTGCAATTCCCCAGCTATGTTCCAGAACATGATGAATGACATCTTTGCGGATATGGAAGATGTAGTGATTATTTATATTGACGATCTCTTAATTTTCACAAATAAAGATATGAAACACCACCAGGAAATGGTTAAAAGGGTCTTAGAGAGACTACGAAAGAATGACTTATTCATCAAACCTGAAAAATGCTTCTTTGGAGTACAAAAGGTTGACATGCTAGGCATGGACATCTCCTGTGATGGAATCTCAATGAAAGCTGAAAAACTCGATGGCATTGCCAAGTGGCCAGCCCCCACAAACGTAAAAGCTGTGAGAAGCTTCTTGGGCCTAGCCAACTTCTATCGCCGTTTTATTATCAACTACAGTTTGGAAGCGAGACCTCTCCATGACTTAACTAAGAAAGATCGACCCTGGAAATGGGACATGGCTCAGCAAAAAGTGTTTGACACGCTTAAAAATAGATTCACCACTGCGCCTGTATTGGCTTATCTGGATGACACAACCCCTTATCATGTCAAATGCGATGCTTCGGACTTCGCAACAGGAGCTGTACTCTCTTCCTTAAAAGGCAACAAATGGCACCCAGTCGCATTTATGTCACACTCCATGACTCCGGAACAGCGCAATTATCCCATCGCTGATAAAGAAATGCTTGTGATCATTCTAGTGTTAGAACAATGGAGACACTATTTAGAAGGTGCTAGATACAATTTCGAGATTTGGACGGATCATAAAAACCTCCAATATTTCATGAAGAGCCAAGACGTGAATCGACGACAAGCCAGATGGGCTCAATACCTATCCCGATTCGATTACACTCTCGTGAACAAACCCGGCACCACAATGGGAAAAGCCGATGCCCTCTCTAGAAGAGAAGATCACATGATCGGCATCGAGAATGACAACAAACAAATGACATTCATACCAGAATCTCGCATCAGATCTCTAGAAGAGATCACCTTATTTGACAAAATAAAATCCTCACACTCTGCCAGATGTACATTCCCAGATGGGTCGATCCTTTATGAAGGATTATATTATTATAGCGATAAACTTTGGGTCCCAAAAGAACTCTGCCATGATGTGATAACACAATTCCATGATCACCCAATCTTCGGACACAAAGGTGCCAAAAAGACACAAAACTTCCTCACATAATATTACTCTTGGCCAGGAGCTAAGAAGGACATACAGGAATATTGTAAAGCTTGTGAGTGCTGTGCGCGCATGAAACCCACAAACCTTCTGCCAGCCAGAAAATTACAACCTCTAGAAGTTCCTGAAGGACCCTGGAAAAACATGTCAGCTGACTTCATTACTAGCTTCCCTCCATCCCACGGTTTTGACAGCTTATTAGTAGTGGTAGATTGATTCTCGAAAGAAGTGGCCTTTGTGCCTACCACGAAAACAATCACATCCAAAGGAACAGCCGAACTATATAGAGATTATGTATGGAAGCACCACGGACTTCCCAATTCCCTTGTTTCCGATCGCAGACCCCAATTTGCTAGCCAAATGATGGTAGATCTGCTCAAATTGCTAAAAATAGAGAAAAAGATGTCTACAGCATATCATCCCCAAACCAATGGACAAACGGAACACGTTAACCGCGAACTGAATCAATACCTCCGTCTCTTCTCTGCAGAAAAACAAGATAAATGGGTCGAATGGCTTGCCATTACTCAGTTTGATTTCAACAACACTCGCTCATCCACAACTGGTTTTACCCCTTTCCAGTTAACCAAAACATTCACCCCGCGTCTCGGTTTCGAACTGACATCGGTAAAAGCTCCAGCCGCTAAGGAGTTTGCCGATGACATGAAAGCCAATCTAGAAAAGGCTAAAGATGCGCTTCAATGAACACGAGAAAGAATGAAACTGCAGGCAGACAAACATCGATCGACTGCACCAAAATACAAAATCGGAGATTTCGTTTCGCTTAGCACCGAACATCTAGCTCTTGATGAGCGACCATCGCAAAAGTTAATGGAACGCTGGATCGGTCCTTACCAAATCATTGAAATACACACCAATAGCGTGGGATTACTCTTCCCCAAATCTGTGAAAGCTCAACACATCGTCAATGTCTCCCGAGTTAAACCCTATATTGAACCTCTGCCCGGGCAGCCCGTTGTTCATCCTGGACCTGTGCTTGTCAATGATGAAGGCACAGAGGAATTTGAGGTCAATTACATTGTCAATTCTCGCCCTATTGGTCACAGATTCCAGTATCTGGTACATTGGAAAGGATATGACAAAAGCGACAGAACTTGGGAGCCAGCCTCTGGATTAAAGAAAGCTCAAGCAGCTATCAATGACTTCCATAAAAAGAAACTATCAGCTCCCGCCGCCTAAAAATGAATCGTGCCCTGTTTGATAGTCTCTTTTCAACTCCTATCATTAATTTCACCTCTGGTTCTACCTCTGCTTGATCTGGTATCTTAAGCCTAGCAGGGGGGTAATGTTACAAACCTCTTCATTTTCGACTCTTCAAAGTCACGTGACCTCTTTCAACCTTACATCTTTATCTTTACTGTTATGTCATGTGACTTGCTTAGTCATCATCACGTGACCTGTACCTTTATCTTCATAACACTCGTTGACACATTACTAGATTAGTTAGCATAGCTTATCCAGACCTGCCCTAAGCTGGTCTGTGCACACATGTCAGTAGTATAAATACTTGAATGTAACAACTGAACAAGCTGGTCTTGTTCTGGTTGGATTCCCTCTAACCTATACTCGTTCCCTTCATTCCCCTTGTCTCTTGCTGAGGTACCATAGTCCATATTGGGTTATAGGTTGCCTTCACTAACCACAATGATAGTGTACAGTGAATCGGATCCTAACCAAGCACTTGCGGTACTCAGTCAACGGTTTTGCCATGACCTTTGCTTTGGTCACCGGGATGCCACTCAGTTTGTCGAAACTCTGTTGCAAGCCACCTCCATGTATGCATCACAACGACTGAGGATCGGATCTGAAGCTACACCACCTATCCATCCGAGCCTTTCTTGTCATGTGCTGCAGCGCATTTGTTCCACAGAGACATCTTCTCCCTGCCACAGACGTTGAATATATTGAGATACAAACTCAACAATGGAATGATCGAGACTGGGCAATGCAGCAAGCTGGTCAGTCGGTTACTCTGGCTGATCGCCAAAGATCTGTTCGTAATTCACCAGAAGGGTTCCCAGGACCCCTACAATCGATCCGCCACTGACTTTCATATGGAGCTGTATCACTGCAGCATGATCTCTGTGGTCGAGTTTTTCAAATTTGTCTTTGGCGAGGATTTCTGGTCGCATTGCGCGGGCCTTAGGCCAAGCAGGCATTCAAGGATGCCTATGTCAATTTTTTGCATTGGGTCTCCATGGAGTCCAACATTCAACAAACCGATACTAAGTGTTGCGTTCCTTGTAACTTAGCTAACCCCTTAGCTAACCCTCTCAGTTCCCACATGGTTCACTCATTCCTCCTTGTATCTTATCACGAGTTTCCCCTTATCTCATCTTATCCGCGAGTTACCATTATCTTATCTAGATGCCTTACATGTCTATCTTATCTTCTAGGTCACATGACCTGACATCATCAATGATGTCATGCCCTATGCCCCACTGATATCATCATCAGTCAGCACTTATGCGTACACTTAGGGCAGGTGTTATTACATGGTCCGTGCACCATCTAGCTAGGTATATAAAGAGTAGCACTTGTACTTCGATTACCTCTGAAGGCAACCTAAATCCTGACAGACTATGGCACCTCGACTCAAAATTAACTATAGAGAGGGGACTGTGTAGGATGGAGGGAATCCAACAAGAACAAGACTAGCTTGTTCGGTTGTTGCATTCAAGTATTTATACTACTGACATTTGTGTACAGACCAGCTTAGGGCAGGTCTGTATAAGCTATGCTAACTAATCTAGTAATGTATCAACGAGTGTTATGAAGATAAAGGTACAGGTCACGTGATGATGACTAAGTAAGTCACGTGACATAAAAGTAAAGGGAAAGATGTAAGGTTGAAAGAGGTCACGTGACGCTGACTAAGTAGGTCACGTGACTTTGAAGAGTCGAAAATGAAGAGGTTTGTAATATTACCCCCCTGCTAGGCTTGAGATACCAGATCAAGCGGAGGTAGAACCGGAAGTGAAATTAATGATAGGAGTGGAAAATAAACAGTCAAATAAGACACGATTCATTTGAGACATCTAGGAGCCGAAGGTTTATGGTGATGGAAGTCGTTTATAGCTGGCTGGGCTTTCTTCAGACCAGAGGCCGGTTCTCAAGTTCAATCACTTTCATCATAGCCTTTCCAGTGCACCAGGTACTGGAATCCGGGACCAATGGGGTGAGAATCAACAATATACTCGACTTCGAATTCCTCCATGCCTTCATCATTGACAAGCACAGGCCCAGGACGAACAACAGGTTGGCCAGAAAGAGGTTCTATATAGGGTTTAACTCCAGAGACATTGACGATGTGTTGAGCTTTCATGGATTTGGGGAAGAGCAATCCCACGCTATTGGTGTGTACCTCAAAGATTTGGTAAGGACCGATCCAGCATTCTGTTAACTTTTGTGATGGGCGCTCATCAAGAGCTAGGTGTTCGGTGCTAAGCCAAATGAGATCTCTGATTTTGTATTCCGGCACATCCGATTGATGTGTATCTGCCTGCAGTTTCATTCTTTCTTGTGTTTGTTGAAGTGCGTCTTTAGCCTTTTCTAGATTGGCTTTCATATCATTGGCAAATTCTTTAGTGGCTGGAGCTTTTACTGATGTCGGTTTGAAACCGAGACGCGGGGCGAAGGTTTTGGTCAACTGGAAAGGGGTAAAGCCAGTTGCGGATGAGCGGGTGTTGTTAAAATTAAACTGAGCGATGGCAAGCCATTCGACCCATTTATCTTGTTTTTCTGAAGAGAAGAGGCAGAGGTACTGATTTAGTTTGTGATTAACACACTCCGTTTGTCCATCATTTTGGGGATGATATGCCATAGACATCTTCTTTTCTATTTTTAACAATTTGAGCAGATCTACTATCATTTGGCTAGCACATTGGAGTTTGCGATCAGAAATGAGGGAATCGGGAAGTCCATGGTGCTTCCATACATAACCTCTATACAATTCTGCTGTTCCTTTGGACATGATTGTTTTCGTGGTAGGCATAAAGGCTAATTCTTTTGAGAATTGATCTACCACTACTAACACACTGTCAAAACCGTGTGATGAAGGAAAGCCGGTTATGAAGTCAGCTGACACGTTCTTCCAGGGCCCTTCAAGAACTTCTAAAGGTTGCAATTTTCCGGCTGGCGGAAGGTTGGTGGGTTTCATGCGTGCGCAGCGCTCACAGGCTTTACAATATTCCTATATGTCCTTCTTGGCTCCAGGCTAAGAGTAATATCTTGTGAGGAAATCTTGTGTCTTTTCAGCACCTTTATGGCTGAAGATCGGGTGATCATGGAATTGAGTTATCACATCACGGCGGAGTTCTTTTGGAATCCAAAGTTTATCGCTATAATAATATAATCCTTCACGGAGGATCGACCCGTCTGAAGATGTGCAACCAGAGTGTGAGGATTTGATTTTATCGAATAAGGTGATTTCTTCTAGAGATCTGATGTGTGATTCCAGTATGAATGTCATTTTTTTGTTATCATTCTCAATGCCAATCATGTGATCTTCTCTTCTAGAGAGAGCATCGGCTTTCCCCATTGAGGTACCGGATTTATTTATGAGAGTGTAATTGAATCGGGATAGATACTGAGCCTATCTGGCTTGTCGTCAATTCAGATCTTGACTCTTCATGAAATTTTGGAGGTTTTTATGATCCGTCCAGATCTCGAAATTGTGTCTAGCACCTTCTAAATAGTGTCTCCACTGTTCTAATGCTAGAATGATCACAAGCATTTCTTTATTGGCGATGGGATAGTTGCGCTGTTCTGGAGTCATGGAGTGTGACATAAATGCGACTGGATGCCATTTGTCATCTTTCAAGGAAGAGAGCATAGCTCCTGTTGTGAAGTCCGAAGCATCACATTCGACATGATAAGGGGTTGTGTCATCCAGATAAGCCAATACAGGCGCAGTGGTGAATCTATTTTTAAGCATGTCAAACGCTTTCTGCTGAGCCATGTCCCACTTTCAAGGTTGATCTTTCTTAGTTAAGTCATGGAGAGGTCACACTTCTAAGCTGTAATTGGTAATGAAACAGCGATAGAAGTTGGCTAGACCCAAGAAGCTTCTCACGGCTTTTACATTTGTGGGGACCGGCCACTTGGCAATGCCATTGAGTTTTTCAGCATTCATTGAGATTCCATCACAGGAAACGTCCATCCCTAGCATGTCAACTTTTTGTACTCCAAAGAAGCACTTTTCAGGTTTGACAAACAAGTCATTCTTTTGTAGTCTTTCTAGGACTCTTCTAACCATTTCCTGATGGTGCTTCATATCTTTATTCGTAAAGATCAAGAGGTCATTGATATAAATAATCACTACATCTTCCATGTCCACAAAGATGTCGTTCATCATGTTTTGGAATGTAGCCGGGGAATTACACATTCCGAAATACATCATGGTAGGTTCTTAGGATCCAAGATGGCAGACGAAGGCTGCTTTCCATTCATCTCCTTCTTTGATTCTCACGTTGTTATAGCCCCAACGGAGGTCCATCTTGGTGAAGTGTTTGCTTCCTTTTAATTTATTGACGATTGATCCAATAAGGGGAAGAGAGTAGTTATTTTTGACAGTTCCCTCGTTTAGATATCTATAGTCCATGACCATTTGCTTTTTACCATCCTTTTTAGGGATAAAGAACACGGGCAAAGTTTGGGAGGACTTCAAACTTGGTCTGATGTAACCCTTGCTCAATTGGTCTTCTATGAAGGTTTTGACTTCATCCTGTTCTACAGGGTTCAGGGGAATCAATCGACCAATCTTTGATTTGAAATCTAGTTTCAGATCTACAGCATGATCCCATGTTTTCTTTTCGGGCATGCGTTCACTAGCCTTCTTTGAGAAGACATCAAGATAATCGTGATATGCCTCAGGTACCAATCAAAGGCTTCTTCGGGTTCTATTCCATCCGAAGGTTCTTTTCCTAATCCTTGAACTCTATAGGAATGATCGATCTCAGATTCGTCCAATCGAGATTCATAGATTGCAGTTAACACTCAGCAAGAAGTGGGACTGTTACAAACCTCTTCATTTTCGACTCTTCAAAGTCATGTGACCACTTACATAAGTGTTGTCTTTCATATTTCACTTGTTACTTTTCCAAGTCACGTGACCCGCTTAGTCATCATCACGTGACCTGTACCTTTATTATTATCGTACCACTTTACACTTACCATATTAGCTAGCACTGCTTATTCAGACCAGCCCTAAGTTGGTCTGTGTACACATGTCATTAGTATAAATACTTGAATGCAGCAACCGAACAAGCTAGTCTTGTTCTGGTTGGATTCCCTCTAACCTATACATTTCCCTTCTAAAGTCCTTGTCTCCTTGTTGAGGTGCCATAGTCCTTTTTGGATAGAGGTTGCCTTCATAAGAACAAGACTTTGTTTACTATCCCACCTCACTTGTCACCAGTACATCGTGACAAACACTTTGCTTCTAAACTGCTTTGTCATTGTTGGATCCCAGACATAAGGGAGACCCCTCACATCAGAGGATAAAGAGAACCCTTGACTAGGTTACCGTCCAGGGGATTATGAACCCTTGATCTACAAATTGTATCGCAGGACTGTACATCCCACAAACTCGTTCGCTTTGCGAAGGCTACGACCTCATTCGAGAGGACACGCTTCGTCGCGAGTAATAGTATCAATCCCTACCCTGTGCATAGTGGATCAGCACACGCTTTCGAACGAGTGTAATTGTTATCGAGGTTGCGCGTGATATAACCTAAACGATCCGCAGGTATTACCTACCCATCCGCTCGACGGACAACAGATATTGCCTGCGTGCACTTCCTGGTTCCCCCACCAGAAAGTTGTGCCCGTGACACGACCTGCCGAAGAAGATTTTTCTTTACAGATCTGAGTGAAGTGACTCTTCGTGAGATCCGAGTGAAGTGACTCTTCGTGAGATCCGAGTGAAGTGACTCTTCATGAGATCCGAGTGAAGTGACTCTTCGTGAGATCCTCCTTGTTATATGAGTATCACCTGCATCGTCCTCATCGGAACACTCGCCTTCATCTATTGTTTCACCCTTATTGCTGCCCTCTTCTACCACTTGTCCAATCAAGAAGAAGGATACCATCTTGAATTGATTATTGCTGGAAAGGAATTCAAACTAAGCTTTGTCAGCCCTGATTACCATCGACCCTCAGAACCCGACCCATACGACGTGAAAACTCAGTGGTCTGACGCTGGCTGGGATACCAACTATGAAACCGCCCCTGAACCAGTCACTCTTCCTATCCTGGGAGAACTCACCGCGCTACATGAAGCACACGATCAGCAATTCGTAGCTTACCTGCAGGAACAAACTATCCTCAATTGGACTACCTAAATTGCCCATCATTCCTGTAACCTTCAAAAATGTGTCCTTCGCTGTGCGAAAAGCCATTCCTGTCCCCGTCTTCCAATACAGGAAGAAGACCCTAATGACAACTACATTGGAGCTTTGAACTTGACATAGTTGGTGATTGGCCCTTCGAACTCAAAAATCAATTCTTGAGATCCCTCAACAGCGAATTCATTGCTGAAAATTATGACCCATACTACATCTACGCCAGCCATGTAGAATTCCAAATCGAGTTACAAGATGGGATCAGGAGGATATTCGATGGATATGGGCACAGAGCAGCCCACGTTCAACCCAATGAGAGGCAGGGGCTCGAGATCGATTCCCGAAGATCAACCGCCCCAGCCATCGATGAGCGCCGTCTCAGACGCTCAACTAGACTTGCTATACAAAACAATCGAGCAGCTGCAGGAACAGCTCTGAGAAGCGAAAGACAGCACCCAAAAGGCCCACGACCATCTAGATCAAGAAAGAGAAGAAGTTCCTCCCCAGACATCGTCCTTGTCCCCCGAAACCCTCGCCATCATCGCAGCCCTTCGACCTTCACAAAAGTCCTCCGAGAACTTGAAGAAGCACGGCGAAATAATCCCTGATCCTGGGAATTTCGATGGAACCTACATTCATTATGACGAATGGTGGACAAAAATGATGGCTTGGATCAAAGTCCATGCAGAGACGTTCACCACTAATAAACAAGGATGCCTAGTGGCTCTCTCTCGCATAGGTGATGTAGGAGAAAAGGATAAAAATGGTGCTGGTGCTTGGGCTAGAAACGAATTGAAAAAGCGACGAGGATGGGAAGATCATGAATGGCCCTCCCCTGCCCAACTAGAAGCATTACTCGATGGCCGTTTTCGAATCAGCAATGAGCAAGATATAGCCCTTCGTAAACTCATGGATAAAAAGCAAGGAGCGAAGGAGCGAACCCAAGTCTTCCTAACGACATGGATAGCTCTCTACGATCAGGCGAAATGTGACCCTATGATGGGAATAGCCCTTCTCGAAAGGAACAGTTGACAAGACATCATCAAACACATGTTCCTACAAGGAGAAAAGCCAACCAAGATCCACGACTTCATTGCCGTTATCCAAAAATATGCCAATGCCATCAAAGCTTTTGAAAACCGCTCTTCCTTCCAATGTCGAGACCCCAATGCCATGGATATCAACACGACTGTGACAACTACCGATGTTCGAAAGACATCTCTGGGATGTTACAACTGTGGAGGCAACGGACATTGTGCCAAGGAATGCAAAAAACCTTCCACTCGCTGTAAAGATTGTGGATTCTCTTGTGGTGGACATAGAAAGGAATGTCCTAAATATAAAGCCAAACAAGTGCAGGCCACAGAAAGAACTGCTTCAACAAACCAACAAACCCCACAATCGCCTAACTGGGTTAAAGCAATACAAGGTATGGACTTAGAGGCTGCACAAGCCTACTTTCGAGATCTCGATGTAACTCAGGGAAAAGAGTAAGGGAGGCCGTATCAGGTATGACCCCTCCCCCTCATAATAAACAAAAAAATAGTTCACTTTCGAATTACCATACTCGACGCCTAGATAGTGCTAGTACAAATTCTGTTTCCTCCTCCTCTATTTCTTCCTTCAATTGTTTTAGTATATTAGATAATGAAGTCCCTCTTGATTCTTTGTCATCTCGAAGTAGTATCCTACCAGATGACACAACCGAAGCCACGATCTTGAAAAAACGTGCTCTCCGGAAAGGGAGGCTTAATTTGGCTTATAAAGAAAAAATAAATTCTCTCCCTCAGATCCCGACTGAGCGAAAAGTCCGCACTATGTGCCCACTTAGAGAATTAATCCTAAAAATAGACATAGTTACCAAAAACAAAAACATATCTGTAGCCGCGCTTCTCGACAGTGGGGCTAACGGCATCTTCATAGATACCGAATGGGCCAAAACCCAAAGAATCTCCTTGAAACCTCTTGAACTAGTTGTACCGGTTTACAATGTAGATGGAACAATCAACTCGGCAGGAGGCATCGCCTATACCATTGACCTCGTCATCAATTTTCAAGGACATCGCAAGAAAATCACCGCCGATGTGACCAACCTGGGACGTAACCAAATGATCCTGGGATACACCTGGCTATGCAAACATAACCCCATGATTGATTGGGTAAAAGGGACTGTCAAACTAAATCAATGTCCCATATCCTGTCAAACATTGAACATCATCTATCAATCTCGTTTAGATGAATCTGAGATCGACCACTCTTACAAAATTCAAGGCTTAGGAAAAGAACCTTCTGATGGCATTGAACCTGAAGAAGCCTTCAAACTGGTACCCGAGGCATATCATGAATACCTTGACGTCTTCTCAGAGAAGGCTAGCGAACGCATGCCCGAAAAGAAAACCTGGGACCATGCGGTAGATCTGAAACCGGATTTCAAACCAAAAAAAGGGTAGATTGATTCCCCTCAACCCTGTGGAACAGGATGAAGTCAAAGCCTTCATGGAGGACCAATTAAACAAAGGTTACATCCGACCTTTAAAGTCATCCCAGACCTTGCCAGTGTTCTTCATCCCTAAAAAGGATGGCAAAAAGCGAATGGTTATGGACTATAGATATCTAAACGAGGGAACAGTCAAAAACAATTACCCACTCCCTCTCATTGGCTCAATCATCGATACATTAAAAGAAAGCAAGATCTTCACCAAAATGGATCTTCGTTGGGGTTACAACAACGTAAGAATTAAAGAAGGCGACAAATGGAAAGGAGCCTTCATCTGTCATCTTGGTGCCTACAAACCCACTGTGATGTACTTCGGGATGTGTAATTCTCCCGCCACGTTCCAGAACATGATGAACAACATCTTCGCAGATATGGATGGCATAGTCATTATTTATATTGACGATCTATTGATCTTTACAAATGGAGATAGGAAACACCATCAGGAAATGGTTAAAAAGGTCTTAGAGAGACTTAGAAAGAATGACTTGTTCGTGAAACCCGAAAAGTGCTTCTTTGGAGTACAAAAAGTCGACATGCTAGGCATGGACGTCTCTTGTGATGGAATTTCAATGAATCAG
>JBBPPX010000439.1:0-18303 GCA_038092235.1 Leccinum boreale | reverse complement strand
AGCGATCGACTCCACCTGGTCAGCGCCGCTCTCGGTCATCAACCAGGTCGGCGAAGATAAAAGATTATTGATGTGAGCGACGTGACCCTCCTTGTGTGCTTGCTGAGCGCTTAGGGTGGGCTGCAAGCAAGGCACGTAGCCGGCGAGGAGACAGGCCCAAACAGCAGCCATGTTGTCCTCATGTTCAGTGAGGTAGACAACGATGACCGAACCAGCGGGCTTGCCCCATACACGGATGGCTTTCGCCAGGGTAAGAACGTATTGGCTGAATTCGCTGAACGTCTTTGTTTGGATGGAGGAGTCATGAGCGGAGGAGGTGATGAAGCTGAGTTCGTGATCGGGATACTGAGAGACGGCCGAAGAAAAAACATCGACGAGAGTCTTTTGGACAGTGGGAGAAGCAGTGATGGAAGCCATTGATGATATTAGAAGTATGCAAGGGTAGGATGCGCGATTAAGGGTGAGATGTGTGATTGAGCTGCGACGTCTAGAAGAGTGATCTGGTAATTGTATATCGAGTCTTCTCAAGCCGACCTCTTTTTATACGTTTCCGGAGGCACTGACATCAGGCAGATTACTGTTGGAATGCTAGATCCCCACATTTGGCTGTGTGGACGACTAATAATTTTGATTCCGAGCGGGACGAGACAGCTGAGCGCTGAGCCACGACGGATCAATGAAATAATCTCCATTTGGCACGTATCGAAGAGTAAGCAGCGGGGCCTGTGCAACGCACCATGCTAGTCGCACCTGACACACCGCTTGAGGGATGAGCCAATACTCATTTCAAGTAGACTGGTCTTTGAACCTGTGATAGAAGATGGAGGTGATATCAGTCGGTCTGGGTGGACAAGTGAGCCAGCTCACGTAGGTGCTTGCGGTGATCTCAGGTACTTGATATGAACTGGAACGAGCACGAGGCGGGGTACCACGTTGTCGTAAGACGCGAGATTTACTGGCCCGAACTCCATTAGGACATTGATGGCCTTCATTCTCCCACGATCATGGCCGCCCTATCGGCTTCTTTGAACCTGCGGTCGTCAACTCACCGCCATCCGCCGGTAAGTAAGAAGGTCTTCTCTCTGACTGCCCATATGGCCCACACACCGCTTTTACTACTCCATAGAGATCAATGCACACAGCAATTCAGACTGTACGCCTAGCCGGCACACTGATCGTCCGCTGCGCTGCCAAGTAAGTACTATGATGGTAGACTCCTTGGCGCGACACTCAACACTCGACAAGCAGTTGCAACTGAAACATGTCACCTTGTATTTTTTATCAACAGGATTAAATGGTAAATACTGCCGTTGGACTTGTTCGATGTGTTTGCCAAATTTGATGTTCTAACCTTCCATTATGCATTGTCATTTCTGCTGACGAATTCACTCCTTGTTCACAATATGTAGATACCGAGCCCACAATCTGATAGTGTGTTTCAAGTTCTAAGTATTACACGTTTCCATCATTTGGGTTGATTTACTGATCATCATCCGTCAGCTTCGGAAGCTCGGTGACGAGTACGCCGAGCCGCTCACTTGGCAGCTCAAGCCAGCCAAGCCATATTACTATTTTTGCACTGCAGCGCTGAATCTACACCGGTTCCAGATACCCACAAAGCCCGCAGAAACCCGTGCCAGACTGTTTATATTGTCGTTCAGCCAAGAGCTTACACACATACACATATCTAGTCTGTGCCACCATGCGGGGCTAATGGTCATATCTAAGGTTTTTCATGCTCGGCGATATTTTGGAGTGACGGTGAGCAATTGATAAGGTCTGACGGCAATTTCGGGCGGTGACAAGTGACAAGTTGACAGCGTACGCGACGATCTCCTATAATGCTATTCTAAGCTGTGTGCATTGCATGATCGCTTCGCTGAAGTCTTTGTAAGAGGAGAGGTCATTTTTGACTCCGCAAACGCAACTCCCTTCGGATCAGATATGCCGACACCCAGTCTCCAAGTACATCCATTGATCCAACGGGTTACTTATGTCATTCGCCGTTCGCCTTCGATCAGAGGCCGGCAACTAAAAATCAACAAGGGTATGTACTACCCGCTAACCGGTTTAGCTTATCTTTAGTAGACCCATTTCCCCATGTTTCCATTTGCTGAATCATGAGTCAGAGGAAACCGGCCGTGACCAACGGCGGAAACAATGACTCGGAGATGGGCTGGCAACAGAGCTGGACCACCCTTGATACGGGCGACTACGGGGGTACGAGTACAAGGGTTACTGCCAATCGCTACATCGGATCGCTGCAGATGTAGGAGGAGACGCGTGACTGGTATGTCAGTCCGGGTTTACAATGGCAAAACCTTCTGCCGGTCCTTAGCAACCACAGCGTCGGTGGTCCTGATCATTTTGTTTTGGGGTTTCTCTTATCCGAATAGCAATGCTTCGCGCCCACAATCGAAACAGGAACCGATAAGAGTTTCGAATCACCGGACCGCTGTCCCCCCATTTTGCAGTTGTGACTCTCAAATCCAGTACTTACGTATGCCATGCGTGCAAGGAGTCCGAATCGGCGATCATCGTACAAATATTGCACCTATTCTTCCAGGTTCGAGGTTTGGCGGACCAACGTAGAGAACTTCCTACTTTTACTTAAAATTACTGAGAAGCGAGGTACCAGCATCCGTTTTGCCGGCACACACACATGCATATGTGACCGCTCGAGTACTAACCCAAACTCCCACATCGACAAGGCAGTGGCACATGTACATACTTCATGATCCACAAACGCAAGCAACGCATGCCAAAATTTTCCACTCTCTGGCTAGCCAAAGCACGTTTACGGAGGTAATCACATTCACGTAGAATAACAATACGTAACTTTCAAGAAGATCACTTTGTTGCGTTCTAATTTCTGCCAGTAGACCCCGACCCCTGGGGCTCCTCCATCTGCTCAATTTGCGCATAGGAGACAGTTAGCTTCATCCTGGACAGTGGCTCTGCTCGGGCAGTCGTTCCCAGTTTCCGAGAATAAAGCACATGAGTCTATCGAATGACAGAAAATGAGTCCATTCATGCGCACGTTATAGTTGCAAGAGAAGCTCGTGCCGTTTTAGTCTCGAAACCTGACATTTTGTTTCAGGAAGTGCATGGGCTAACATCCGATACAGATAAGTTAGGCTTCCTAGAACGATCGGAAGATCTCGAGGTAACTGAGGGCAACATGACGAGACTAGTGCCGTTTGAAGACTTATATCTTGATATCAAGAAGAAGAAAGGGTCGGGCATGGTCGCCACGCGATGGCATTCCAAGACAATTGACTCGCTCGCAGGACGCGAAGGTTGTGTCGTCTACTATGAGACAGGTCGAATCGGGCATCAGTGACCTTGCCGTTGCACTGAATGCAGGATTCCGCCGTGGCGTACGCAGCGAACGCGAGGATGGCGACAGTGCGTGAAACATGGTGTGCAAGGAACGTGTGGTGCGCGAGTGAGAAATATGGCTAGTGGAGAGCCTGGGGAAGGACGTATTAAGTTTTTTATTTTCATCGTTCCCGAGCGAGCGGCCGGATTCTCCATGGAAGGACGGCAGCGGATGGCGCTAAAGCTGCGGGGCCGGATCGATTCCATTGCAGGCATATAACTTGCCGAGGAAACGTCAACTGAGGTTCAGGGGATCTTGATTTCTCGTTTTGCCTGTTATAACGCTTGCGGCAACGAGTGGTGAAAAAACAAAGCGAGCCATACGAGCATGGAAAGTTCGCGCCTTGATTCCCTGCGACACAAAAAGCATTGCTGCATTCTGGATTCAAGCAGTGGTGTCATGGCTACCATATGTGGATGGGCTGATGCGGGGAAGTGAACAATGAGGCAACTGAACATCAGGTCTCTAAATAAGAGGATTGGAGTCGGTTCCGAAGGTCTGTTCCAACACTTTGAGTGGCGCCAGACCAAGAGTAGGAATGAGGACCGCAAACATGAGTTCTCCGAGGATTTGAACTCTACTAGAATAAGAGGGATTCTTGAAAAAAGGGACCAGTCAATTCTCGCGACAAACCCGCAAAGACGTTTGTACCGGGGGGAGGGCTACGGGAATGAGTCAGCCGCATCGTCGGCTGGCGCGCTCCCGCGTTATTTCATAGGAAAGACGTGACGGCCCTCTTCCCGCGCAAAAGTGAGAAGTCGCAGGATAGGGTAATCGATCTGACCAACTCACTGGGTCTGGTACATTGTTTTTTGAACGTACGAAAGAACGGAAATGGCGCGCATTCACATTGGATCCTGGAATGAAAAGTCCTAGATGATATGCGACGCTAGGCTTATTCAATGCCGTTCCATCACGTCTGTACCCTTGAAACAGACCTAACAGCCGGGTTTCCTGTCAAATGAAGTGAAGTTGGAGAAGGAGAGCTTGGTCAAAAGAAATGTCTACCATCTGATGTCACGTGACTGTTTAATCGTCAAATCAAAACTTCAAGTACTTTGTTGTAGCGTCCAGAATGCAGAGCGACGACGTGATCTGGTCTGTGATCAACACTCAGTTCTGCTCCTACAAAGTAAAGTCTGTTCGCTCCTTTGACCATCCACGTCCGAGCTTCTGAACTCCCCTCAGAACTGTGACCCAGAATTTCTGTCGCAACGAGTACAACGTCACCGGATTCTGTAGCAGACAGTCATGTCCGCTCGCCAACTCACGTTATGCGACCGTGCGTGAGCACGAAGGTGCGCCATCCTTTTCTGTTACCTCGCCTCGAGCGTTGATTAACCGTACGTTCGTTAGGCATATTATACCTCTATGTCAAGACGATCGAACGCGCGCATACGCCCGCTAAAATGTGGGAGAAGATCCCACTTTCCAAAAACTACTCGAAAGCGCTCGAGCAGGTGAGTTCACCACCCGTTTTGTCCGCGCATGCGAATGCCTCAGTTACTGATCGGACGTATCACAGATCGACAAGGAACTCATGTACTGGCCCAACTTCACAATCCACAAATGCAAGCAACGCGTGACAAAGATCACACAGTACCTCATCAAGATGAGGCGGATGAAGCTGCGAGAAGAGTTCGTGTCCTTGGCTCTCGGCGTCTGAGAACTGTGATTGTGTATTGATCGTCTGACTGCGTTCATCCTTGCAGGCCCAAGCTCGTCGGAGTGAAGAAAAAACTCGACCGAAGAGAAACAACGCGCGAGCGCAAAGCCCTCTCCGCTGCCCATCTCGAAAGATCGATCGAGAAGGAACTCATCGAACGACTGAAATCAAAGGCGTACGGTGATGCTCCGCTCAACGTGAACGAAAGCGTGTGGCAAGCAATTCTCGACAGAGAGAAGGGAGAGAAAGAAAAGGAAGTGGAAGGAGAGGAAGAATTAGGCATGGAATATGATGAGACGGACGGGGAGGATGAAGACGAGGAAGAGGAAGAGGAAGAGCTTGAAGGCGAGTTCGTCAGTGATATAAGCGGGGACGAAGCTGGGTTGAGCGACTTGAGCGACCTGGAAGATATAGTGGTGAGTTCAAGCATTTGACCAGTCCGTCCTCATTTCTGACCATCCTCGTAGGATGGGGGCTCGTTTAGGGAGGACAGCGAAGGTTCGGACGAAGAAGAGGGAGACAGTGATGGTCACTCGAAATCAAAAGTAGTGTTGGGCAAACGGAAAGCGAAAGCACCAACGAAAACACCTCCTCGGAAGAAATCCGAGAAACCAAGGAGTGGGTTCATTCCTGCTTTTCTTTGGATCGATCACGCTGAACCACTTCACAGAGGGACCCAGAATAGAAGTGGAGTACGAGCACGAGCTGGAGAGCATACCTATTACGCGATCCTCGCTTTCGAATTGGTAGTTTTTTTCTCGTGTCCTCACTTCAGACGGGCATGTGTGGCATCATACTTGAACATCCACTCCGAGCGAGTTGTCCCTCGCACACCATTACAGTGCCATTGGAAACCGACGATATCTTGCTTGCGGCGAGGTAGTAGGAACTCGGTGCTATTCTCCAATAGCATGATGGTCTGCGTTCTGCGATCCTCATGACCTCCTGTTTGTCTCTAAGACCGTACTCTATTTCTCGAACGGTGCGAGAACAGTAATACACTGTCACCCTTGGTTCCCTTGTGGCGGAAGTGGGCTCCATGTACGTCACTGACCACGCATCTACTCAGTCTGGGTATCTCAGATGAACCATGGATCATGGAGACAAATGTGGTGCAGATCACGATATAACTTCTGCCCTGAGCCCTACGACGAGATATTACATACAACAAATCTACCATCCGAAAAACATGTCTGTCACCTGCCCGATCATGCCCTTGTTGAGCGCGGGTCCCTGGGGCGTCGCCGACGACACAGGTGTGATCTTTTGGGCAGGAGAAGCAGCAGCTGGCGCATGTCCCTTGCGAAAAGCGGCGACAGACGGTGCGAGTTTGATGGGCGTGCCGACCACGGTCGCAGAGGATGGACTATCGATAGCCATAGCTGACGGCTGTACACCCTGAGCCGGGGCCGTCGGGGTTGCAAACTCGGGAGCACGCAATGACGATCCGAGGTCTGCTGCTGCTGCAGCCGCTGCCGAGTCCTGGTTCCGTCGGGGGTCAGAACGTTCCTAAACAAAAATAGAAACAAGAAAGCGAAGAGCGAGACGTACAGCCCACTTGATGCCGATCATCCAGGACCCGTTCAGGACCTCACCATTCCTCCTAACGACGCGTGCCGCTTCACCGGTATCTCTAAACCCGATTCTGAAGCAGTTGATAATCTCCGCGTTCGGTTCGGGCTCCGTGGCCGCGCCGAGGGATTTAAAGTACTCGACGGTGACAGAATACTTGTCTGGAGGGTATCCGAACACGATCACGTAGGTGATCGGGGCCGCGGAGGGCGTTGCGTCCGTGCGGGACTGTCGAGCGGGCGTGGGGAAGAAAGAACTGTCGAGGGAGAACGGCTGGCGGGAGCGTTGGTTAGTTTCCCGAGTACGCACGGCGTCACGGCTCACGACGTACTCTTGGGGGCACCTTCTCCACCGCGCCAAATGGTGATTCCCGAAACACGTCGTTGATGGACGTCGTCGGTGGTGCGTCCGTGTCGGCGAAAGCCTGGCGTTGCCTACACGGAAGGAAAGGAAAAAAAAGGCTTAGCAACGGTGGCCGAGGTGGAGGGGAGAACAGGACGAACGTCGAAGAGTTCTCAAACATGGAGTCAGCTCCAAAGTGGGAAGCACCACCGCGAGAGAGGGCAAGGTTCATTTTTGCTTTAGTTTGGATGGTGGGTATCTCGTCGGTATGCTGGACATTTTGGGGTGCGTGGACGTGGTGTTGCTGGGCGGACTGCAGGGAGATGTCATCTCGGGAAGGAAGACAAAGGTGGGGTGAAGTGACTGACCATCATGTACCCTGGCTGGTAGTGGGTTCTGGGCTGACCAAGGGTATCTGTCAGCGATGAGGCGAGGGCGGGATGGGTGGAGGAGGAGGAAGAACCCCAGGGATTTGTACTTTGAGCATGGGACGCGTTGGAGCTCATCGCTACGATTGAAAGTGCCACTAGTTTGCTTTCGCACGGGTACACGGGTCCAATTTAAATGTGCACCGTGACTATAGGCAGCTATATGTACATAAGGAATGCGTTGATCAAGCGGTATAGTACGATCCACCGTGTTCATCCCAAAGGTCTCGCAGGAAGCATCCTAGATCTCTTTTCACGTCCGCCGTTTTTGCACGCAACGTCAACGACCGCAGTGCTGATGACAGATACTGGACACGAGACTTGGTAATTTGCAACGGGATATGAACCGGGTCTGACGGAGACAAGCAATCTGGTTCCAGAATACACCACGACCTTGCTCCAGCGGGCGGATCCACAGTTTTTTGTACGCTGATTGCGGAGACAAACAGAAAATGCATCAATTGCCAGCGATGAAGCGAGGTCCTTGAAAGTTTGCAGATGACTGGGTAGGGGTGGCAAAATGGCCAGGTGCTGAACGAGTAGTTGAAGAGATGTTTCGTATGCGAGAAGCATTGTAGGGTGGCGGAAATCCTCAGCTACCGTGATCCATCCCTTGCTTGTAGAGAGATCGGCTGGTGAAACCGTTTGTGAGATATTTGTTAATTCGGTGTAGAGACCGAATACCTCTCTGTCCTTCAACTCCCTCGACTGGGTGAACCGAGCACGGATATAATCTGCAAGTTGATGCAATGGCCGTAATCGGTCGGGATGATCAAGGTCGAGGGCTTGCCTCCCGAGGATGATGGCCTCATGGAGATCTGACATTTCCCCCAAGCTGCTCGTAACGGTCGGAGAGATAGAGTGCGACAGTGTTCAACGACATTGAACGGAGCGGGTGCCCTGACGGGCGAAGGTCGAGGGCTTGTCTCCCGAGGGTAATGGCCTCATTGAGGTCCACAAGCCACTTGCAACGATTGGAGAGACAGAATGCGACATTGCCCAACGACGCTGAACGAAACGGATGCCCTGACGGGCGAAGGTCGATGGCTTGTCTCCCGAGAATGATAGCCTCACTGAGGTCCGTCATTTTCCCAAGCCGCTTGTAACGATCGGAGAGATAGCCTGCAACATTGTTCAATAATGCTAAATGATCCGGATGCCCTGACGGGCGAAGGTCGAGAGCTTGTCTCCCGAGGATAATGGCCTCACTGAGGTCCGTCATTTCTCCAAGCTACTTGTGACGATTGGAGATATACGTTGCGACATTGTTCAATGATGTTGAACGATCCGGATGCCCTAACGGGCGAAGGTCGAGGGCTTGTCTCCAGAAGATGATGGCCTCATTGAAATTACATCTCTAAGCTGCTTGTAACGATCGGAGAGATATGTTGCGACATTGTTCAATGATGTTGAACGACCCGGATGCCCTAACGGGCGAAGGTTGAGGGCTTGTTTCCGGAAGATGATGGCCTCATTGAGGTCCATCATATCTCCAAGCTGCTTGTAACGATCGGAGAGATAAGTTGCAACATTGTTCGATGAAATTGTTCGATCTGGGTGCCCTGACGGGCGAAGGTCGAGGGCTTGTACTCCAGAGGATAATGGCCTCATTGAGGTCCATCATTTCTCCAAGCTGCTTGTAACGATCGAAGAGGTAGGATGCGAGATTGTACAGAAACGTTGAACGAAACGGGTGCCTTTCTGGGCAAAGCTCTAATGCTTCTCTGGAACAGACAGTGGCTTCCTCGATTGCCTCAAGATATTTGTAACGATGGGAGAGATGAACGGCATTGCCCACGATTCAGTGCTTGGCGATCAAGGACGATTGCCTCACCAAGATGGTCCGTCCCGGCCCCTTGCTGAAACTTCGTGAACGCGAAATCTGCGAATGAAAGTATGTCATCAGTCGTGGCCCAACGAGACAGCCACTTTTCGACTGACACGAATGTCATTTCAGTGCTCTTCTCGCAGACAGAAGAAAATAAGAATCTTTTGATTTCATCTTGTCTCACGAAAAGTTGACCGGAGAGAAACCACCGATGTCGGTATTGGCGGAAGGCACTGGAAAAATAAGGTAAAGTTACAGTGGCACGTACTTTGTTACAGCTGTTCAATTGCGAAAGGGTAGTACATAGACAATCGTGTGACTCTTTCGCGAAGTTGCGTTGCGACTTTCCATCGGACGAAAAAGGAAATGTACAAGTGGACTTTCATCATCCTGCCTTGATCAACATGGTGAATCGTGGTATCAGTACAAACAAAGTGCTTCCTGAGTGGAGTCGCCCGGCACCGCATGGCTTACATGCAATCCGAAAAGGTGGCGGCGCCGCCAGTGAACTGCTTGCACACTCCGACCTGTACTAGGCGACGCGAAAACGGGATGTACATGCTGCATCGCGAGCCTACTACAGACAAGCGATCTACAAAGTTGCGTGCTATGTACTCGTTGAGAACCCTGTGCTTGCGAGCAGTCTTGACCCTTGCAGTGTCAGAGGCCTGATCTTTTCCGCGTACACGTTTGGAATTGAGTCTCACCGGGAGACAGGTGGGTTGTGTCGGCCGTTTAGGCGTACTAATGATACATGTGATCAAATTGTCTTCTCCTCCCCTCCACGATCAAACCCAGCATTCAGTACTCAGTTTCGGGACCCCTGTCATCATGAATCCGAGAGTGGTTCCCAGCTATGTAGTAAGTAGATTTCCGTCAGCTGACAGAAGCGCTACGTCACATCGCCTATGGCGTACCTGTGCTTCCTTCCAAAGACACGCGACCGGAAACGCTCCTTGACATAGTTGACACCTCGATCCCTTATCTGGGGGATGCGCGGGTTGACAACTCGTGACGCCGATGTTGCCAGATCGTTTCTTTGAACACCTGCCGCTCTGACGGCGCTACCTGGCACTATGTAGCCGGTCGCGGCGAAACAACCCCCGCATGAAAAGAGTGCATAGGCAGCAGTGGCGGACATCTGAGTGAAGGAAGTCATTTGGGGATATGGTGGCTGCCGGGGCCCTCGTCGGGCCATGTATATATGCTGGAGGAGCGTATTATGTAAATCAGGAGGTCCTGTTTGATACGTACTGTATGTACATACTCCGAGCTCGATCCGGCCTCAGGCTGTTCAGATGACACGATAGTCGTGTGTTTTTCGAGTAATCGTACAGCCATGTTGCCACGAGGGACCTTCTTTGAGCGAATCGAGCCCCAACGTCGGATGTTGCAAGTCGTATTTCGTGTTTGCAGAGATGACTCAGGTGAGAACACTAAGAAGTTGGTAGATGGCTTGTGGCACTGACACTGATGGGGAAATCAAAGTGGGTTGGAGGAATTTCGCAAGCAAAACTTTTCACTCCAAGTCTTGGAGGAGATGCCGTACAGTGTAGTAAGTTGATCACGAGTTAGCCTGCTAAGCGGCCCGAGTGCGGTAACATTGTAGGGCCCGTCACGGTAGTATGTACGTATTTCTCACGCCCCATGCTTGCAACATCATCGAGCACCCGACTGGCCCATATCCTCTCGCCCGTGCCGAGAGCACGACCGCTACGTTCGCTGACAGCTGCGACGCTACCGCTGATGCAGTCGTTTCGAACGAGTGCTGTGCGCCAGGACTTTCACTTCGACACACACCATTTTGTGCAGCGTCTGGAACGGGAAGGGCTGAACCGGCAGCAGGCTGAGGGAATCATGTCTGCCATGGCCGAGGTCATCGACGAGAGCATACGGAATATGACGAGCAACATGGTGACCAAGGCGGACCAGGAAAAGGTCCGTAGCAAAACCCACCCGTTGAAACTCGACTGCGATTGATTGAGGTGGCCGATCGCCAGCACCAATACACCCAGCAAGTCGATTTTGCGCAGCTCAAGTCGGAGCTGCAGTTGATGGAAAAGAATGACCTGGCAATGATCAAGGCGGAGAACGACCGACTGCAGGCGGACATGGAGAAGCTGAAACAGCGGTTGCGGGAGGAAATTACGCGGACGCAGGCGGGTGTGCGGTTGGATCTGAACCTGGAAAAGGGACGGATGAGGGAGGAGAGCAGCGGTCAGGAGCTCAAGATCAAGGAAGTGGACACGCGGATCGAGCAGGAGATTGCGAATCTCCGTACGGCCATCCAGGCATCCAAGGTAGGGCATTCCATTGTGCATCGCGAGGTTCCTGAGACGCAACTTTTTTTTTTTTCCTCCAGGCAACCACGCTGCAATATTTGGTTGGGTTCGGTATGTGCACCACCATGGATCGCCCGCCGAGACTGACTGAGAGCGTATGCAGTGACGGGATGTTCAGCGCTGCTCATGGCGTATATGCGATTCAGGGTTTGATATACATTTGTATATCAGATACATCTATTTTTATTACTTCTACATCTATCGCGGTATCGATCCGATGGTCCACGGATCCGATCAACTAACAGAAGTACAACGGATCCCCAAGGGAATCAATCGTCCAAAGGTGGTATGACATCGCATTGGATGACCTCTCCGAGCGCGACTTTTTTAAAGGATGCGTAGGCCCTAGCAAGGTCATCGTTGACAATGACATAGTCAGACGTGCCAGGCTGTCGGGCATACTCGATCTCTGAGAGCGCTGTGTCAAGACGTCGCTGGACGGCCTCCTCAGAGTCGGTGGCACGACCACGTAATCGACAGCGGAGCTCGGCCATGTTGGGCGGGGCGATGAAGAGGTACACGGGATTGAGATCGGTTTGCTTGATCTGCCTGACGCCCTGAGCGGAGTGAGAGTGGGGTGGGAGGGGGCCGTGGGAGGGCGTACCTGGGAGTCGATATCAAGTACGCATCGCCTGCCCGATGTCCGGACGGCATCTACGGCTTGCCTGGAAGTACCATAAAAGTTGCCAGAAAACTGGGCAGTTTCGATGAAGGCTTGCTCTGCGAGGAGGGCCTTGAACTTTTCGGGGGAGACAAAGTGGTACTCCTTGCCGTTGATCTCTCCCGGACGTGGTGCTCGGGTGGTGTCTGATCGTCAGAGGGTTGAGTGGTTTAGCAGGGGTGTGGATACGAAACGCGTACGAGATACGCTGAAACCAAACTTGTCTGGAAGGTCGTCAAAGAGATGTTTGAGGAGGGTGCCCTTTCCGACGCCAGAAGGCCCAAACACGATGAGCGGGCGAGTGACAGACATATGTGAGAGTTATGTGTCACACAAAGACAGCGTGACCTCGTCTCGAAACTAACCACGTGACACAGCCCATTCGGTTTTTTTTTTATTTTTTATAATTTTTATATTTCGTCGTTGTGTCCATTCTCTCCTGCAATGGGTGCCGTTTGTTGTCGCCCCACAGTGAGTCTTTCACTCGTCCGTCCTCGCCGTTTCGCACAACTATTTCGCAGCCCGTCGACTTCGATGGAGACATAAATCTCTTCCATTTTATCCTCCTCCGATGCGTTGGAAAGGGCGCGTTCGGAAAGGTAATCCTCGCTAAGACCCTAAGCCGTACACACCCGAGGCTCACCGCCTCCACAGGTTCGAATGGTGCAGCATAAACAGACTCATGAGCTGTACGCTCTCAAGTACATCAATAAGCCAAAGTGTGTCAAGATGAAAGCTGTTGCCAACATCATCCAAGAACGGCGCCTCCTTGAAGAAGTCCGTCTCATCACCCCCATCACACGCTTATGTCAGACCAACCTCTGTCTTTAGATTGATCATCCCTTTGTCGTCAACCTTCGCTATGCCTTCCAAGACGACGAAAACTGCTTTTTCGTACTCGATCTCATGCTCGGTGGCGACTTGCGTTGTCCGTCCTTTTCCTCTCTTCCCCTCCCCTCCTTGACCCTCTTCTTTTACCACAGTCCATCTCGACCGCCTAGGTGCTCTACCAGAACACACCGTTCGGTTTTACGTCGCAGAGCTCTCCTCTGCCCTTGCTTTCCTACATGAGAACCGCATAATACATCGGTTTGTTTTGCCTCGTTTCTCCGTCGTGTTCAGTTGCTATACCCTCTTGTAGCGACATCAAACCCGACAATATCCTCCTCGACGAACGTGGCCATGCCCACCTCACCGATTTCAATATCGCCGTCCACTATTCCGAGCGTCGCATGCTTACCGGCGTAGCAGGAAGTATGGCCTACATGGCCCCAGAAATTCTGACAAAACGTGGCTATACTTATACGATCGACTGGTGGTCTCTCGGCGTCTGCTCGTATGAACTTCTCTTTGGCCGGCGGCCGTTCCGTGGAAAGACCAACAGTGATTTGACCCACGCAATATCAAAGGACAACCTAAGATTCCCTGAAGACGCAGAGAAAAAGTGCAGTCGCGCCGGCTTGCAGGTCATCAAGGGTGTCAGTCCTCTCCGCTTCTTTTTTTCTCACGCTGTCTCACTCCACACATCAGTTCCTGGAAAGAGATCCGACCAAACGCCTAGCATGTAAAACAAGCGAAGGTTTCGACGAAATTCGACAACACGCCTGGTTCCAGCCCATCGATTGGCATGCTCTCGAAAACAAGGAGCTGCCACCTCCCTTTACGCCCGACGTGCGTGTAATTTCTCAACCCCACCCATCCCTTCTCCTTGCTTACCATCGGCCATCCACATGCAGTCTAAAAAGGCTAATTTTGATGCTTCGCACGAACTCGAAGAACTCTTGCTCGAGGATAACCCTCTGAAAGCCAAACAACGGAAACTACGTGATGTTAACTCATTAAGCGCAGAAATGCGGCAAATGGAGGAACAGTACGGCGTTTCTTCTCTCCATTTCTCCTACTCCTCTCAACATTGTTTCACCTCCAGATTTACTTCTTATGACTTCAGGAAGATGCAGCGTCGATCATATTATCCACATAATCAGCAAATAGTATCGTCCATCACAGCCACGACATCAACTGGAGGTTTAGTCGCCTCAAGACCCACTACACCCATGGCTGCCGATCAACCTACAGTGGACATTACCCATGCTGGGCGCGACTCGTTCGAGGGGGACAACCACAACCACATCGCCTTGACCACCACCAAGCTCTCTGACAAGGCTTACTCATGATAGTGCCTTATCCCCCATGCGCTGATCAACGATTGGCCGCAATCATCTGGAGATCAACATCCGAAACGATATGTATACATTTATTGCATATTTTGCGAACATCTTCCTTGCAGAGTATTAGTTTAACCCATAGCTTAATGGGTGTCTCCACTCCTTGCTCGTAGGCACCTTAAATTCACACTGATTTGATCCCACGACCAAGGATACCACATCACGTTTTTATCTATTCTTCTCTTAAACCTATGGCATGTCTCTTGATTACGACCCTGCAATACCTCTTGGATACCACCGTACCTTCGCTGATCATGCCTTTCTCGGTTCTCGGTTCTCGATATCTCTTTCTATCCTTGTTCTGTGTTTTAGTGTTTCTTTTCAGGTCGGTCACCGAACTATTTGGTTTCGCGCTCTTTAATCCATGTTTTATCAGGGTTTCGGTGTGTATCGTTGACTAGCTCGAGCAGGGGTACATGCCACCGCTCATATCATGTACACACATTTCGCCGACCTTTTTCGGATGGACATCATCTTATCACTGCGATCGGACGACGTTGCCTGAAATTCGAAAGCAAGCCTGTAGCGCATCAAGTCGTAAGTACTACCGCGACCCCAGTGGGCGAGACAAATACTGATGGGCCAATGATCTTTAACGCTCGAGGAATCTCAGGCTTCTTGGTTCTGACGCTTTACTGCACATCTTGATTGACACAACGCTCCGCTCAATTTCATCTCAGAGGGGTACAATCTGGTCGAGTTACTACGAACACAAGTTCCGCTAATCTACAATCAATGACCGAGCATAATCGTTGCTATTGTAAAACGAATCGGGCTATTCTCTCTGCGGAATCCAGGATATCTTTTGGAAAGATCTGGGGCAAAGCCCACCACCCGTGCGGACGCTCGTCATATTCGACGAGTTCAACTGGCCTCCCGAGCGCTGCGAGGCGCTTCTTCAGCTCGCGGGAGGAGTCAATCAGTAAATCCGCGTCGCCGACCAGGATGAGCGTCCTGGGCCAATCGAGGGCAAAGGGCAAAAAGGACCCCGAGACGAGCGGATCCGTGCGCACCAGGTCTGGACTGGGCGTACCGACGTAGGCGTTCCAGAATTGCTCGTGCATGGCCAGGCCTACGACGTCGTTTTCCGCAAGCGTACTCGCGTAGTCGCTCAGGAGGTCGTTCGTCTGGATCGAGGCTGGCGCGATGGCGACGACACCGCCTGGGCGGGATCTCCCGGACTGCAGGATGAGGTGAGTCAACACGATGGCTGTAAGAAAGGGACAGTATCAATGGAATGCTGTACATGGGCGGTGGGGGCTCAGGACTGACCGTGGTTACCCCCAGCGCTGTCGCCTGCGACAATGATGTTTGACGGTTTGTATCCCTTGCCAAGAACGTAGTCGTAAGTGGCCACGACGTCCTGTAATGCTGCGGGAAATGCGTTTTCCGGAACCGTGGCGAGGCGATAACTCGGTGCGATGAGCACGCATTCACTGGCAGTTTCTCCTGACTGCGATGCTCGGATGGCGCGGAGCAGCTGTACGTAATATTGTGTGCAGAGTTCAAAGGTCGGGTGGCCGCCAATGTTGCCCCCTCCGTGAATGAAGAAGATAACGCGGGTGTTCGCGGCGTCTGCAGGTGCTGGGGTCTGGTCTTTGCTCCCAAGGGAATAAAAGTAGACGGGGACGCGCTCCGGAGTCTTTAACATCCCTGTGCTCTCTAGGATGGGATCTGGGTGAGGGGATGGAGGAGCGGTCTCGATGCGGACCGTGATATCATGGGGGAGGGTCTCTGTCGCTGGGTGTCGCGCGCGTTGCTCCACGGACTCGGCGGTGCCGTAGGACCATGGAATCGAATGAAACATGGCCTTCACTGCTGGCAAGAGGTTGCGTTGTGCGTCTGTGAGTGGCATGATGGGATGGCGGTCTTGTTGGGTATGCGAAGATGAGGCCCCTGGTACTATCAAGCTGCTTATATTGATCTGGGCCTTCCTGTGATGTGCCTCGCTCTATGGACGGCATTAATGATCCTTGCCTCGAATGACGGAGTCATTGGAGGTTCGATGAACTGTTCGGGATGATTCAATTGTTCACGCCGCGCGGCTGTCCCGCAAGATATTCATTAAGGTCCCTGACTCGGACTGATGCCGGCGGTCACGGAACAGGGGCTGAATCGCCGCCTGTCAATGCGGAGCATAGTATGGCCGTTCGCGCCGCGCTTGTTGGATCAAATCGGGAGAATTCCCCGCCTCAAAGCCAGAGTTGTTTCTTTAAATCACTCTGACCTTCTGCCTTGATCCGATTCAGGGCCCTAAGACACCGCCATCGAGGAAGCTTTCCGTCGCGCTCTAATCACCACAAAACTTCGAAAGTCGGAGCTCCGTCGCTAGTCATCCCTTCCTAGAGACATTCCCTCGAGATACCTCGGGGTAAAATTACATGTTGATACCAGCCAACTTTCTTCAAGATCCCACAGCCTTGATAGATCATATTGGAGCTGTGCAACCTGTATATACTTGCCCTTTATTCACTACTACGCCATGATCCCAGCACTTCCATGGAAGGCGGTTAGGGGAACAAGGGCAAAGAACAACTCCTGGCAAATCTCAATATCTGATCCAGAGTAAAACATCCTGCTCATTTTTCTCTGCTCGATAATAGATATGGGAACCATTTTTATTCTGAATGCATAAAGTCTTGGTGTGAAGGCAATGCCAAAATGCTCAGCGAATAGTCTGTAGCGTCTACTGGCCATGACCAGGAGTAAGTTGCTCGTCGTGCCACCGTCACTGAGATCATGTTCCCACGAGAGATCCGATAGCAGGATACGTCAGCTTAAGATGATGGGGCTACACTGGGTCGCTGGGGCGGCATCCTGTTTCGTCTTACGCCAATGTCGGCCTGATGGGAACCGCCCGTGGCCAACGGCGGAAACACTGAGACGGGCTGGCAACAGAACTGGACCACGCTCTATACGAACGACTACGAGGTATGGGTACAAGGGCTACTGCCTATCGCTACGAGTAAGTAGATATATAGGACATCATACGTGACTGGTATGCTTACACCTAAGAACAACAGACAGCTATTACTTTATCACAGCAAAAGAAACCGGGCGATCCTTTCCACCGAATCCTGGATATTCTCCGGAAAGACCTGGGACATGACCCACCACGCATGCGGACGCTCTTCGTACTCGACGAGTTCGACCGGCCTCCCGAGCGCACTGATGCGCTTCTTCAGCTCGCGGGAAGAATCGATCAGCCCGTCCGCGTCGCCGACCAGGATGAGCGTCTTGGGCCAATTGGCCGAGAAGGTCAAAAGGGCTCCCGAGATGAGCGGATCCGCGGGTAAGACGCCAGACTCGCCGATGTAAGCCTTTGTCATCTTCGCGCCCACAGCGAGATCAATGATGTCGTGTTCTGCTTGTTGTTTAGCATAGTCACTCATGAGGTCTGGCTCTACGATGGACGCGGGGGCGATGACAACCACGCCGTGAAGGCAAGGTTTGCCAGACTGCAGGATGAGGTGGGTCATTACGACGGCTGTGCAAGATATTTGATCAGGTGGATCAAGAGGCATCAAGGCACTGACCGTGGTTACCCCCAGCGCTGTCGCCCGCGATTGTGATGTTGGAGGCCTTATACCCCTTGCTGAGAACATAGTCGTACGCAGCCAAGTTGTCCTGGAGCGCTGCGGGAAATGCATTCTCAGGTCCCGTGGCAAGGCGGTAGCTCGGTGCGATCAGCACACATTTGGATTTGCTCCCAGACTGTGAGGCAACGGCACGAAGTAGGGTAACGAAATATTGCGTGAAATATTGCTCGGTGGGGTGGCCAGAGACGTTGCCTCCACCATGCATCCAGAAGATGACGCGGGTGTTATCTTCCGAGTCCTGTGGATCCGAGTCCGAGT
>JBBPPX010000438.1:0-18321 GCA_038092235.1 Leccinum boreale | reverse complement strand
CCTTAAAAAGCCACCCCCAGACCCTCACCGCACCCCGCAACACCCCGCCCAAAATGTCTCGCTGTGGACATCTTCAGCACCATTGTGCAAGCCTGGGCCCCTTCCACCCTCGAGTCATACAGGTCGGGTCTACTCATTTACCACACCTTCTGTGACCTCAAGGCCATACCCGAAGAGCAATGCATGCCCACATCCTCCGACATCCTTGCCGCCTTCATCTCATCCCTCGCCAGCACCTACGCTGGCAGCACCGTGGTCAACTACGTCAACGGCGTCCACGCCTGGCACACCATCCATCGCCTCCCCTGGAAACTCAGGTCGGACGAGACCGATGCCCTGCTCAAAGCGGCCAAGCTGCTCGCACCACCCTCCTCGAAACGCCCGCCCCGCGAGCCCTACATGATCGACATCATTGTCAAGATCCGTTCGCACCTCAACCTCCAGGACCCTCTTGATGCCGCCGTCTTTGCCTGCCTCACCACCACCTTCTTCGCCACGGCACGAACGGGTGAGTTCACCACACTCTCCCAACACTCCTTCGACCCAGCGACGCACATAACACGCGTGCACATTTCCCATCAGTGCAACCGTCAAGGCCTCGAAGTGACCAGTTTCCACCTCCCCATACCAAATCTTCCCCCCACAGCGAGGATGTCAACTGGGCCAAGCAGTCCGGACCATCCAACCCCGAGACCGCCCTCCACAACCACCTCTCCATCAACGACCCCCCTCCCAACGCCCCCCTCTTCGCCTACCGCCTCAAAAAAGGCCATATCCCCCTCACGCGAGCAAAATTCCTCAAGTCTCTTGAAAAAGCTCTCAAGGCCGCCGGCCTAAACCCACTCAACGGCCACAGTATCCGGATCGGTTCCACACTCGAATACCTCCTCCGCAACATCCCTTTCGACATAGTCAAAGTCAAAGGCCGCTGGGCCAGTAACGCTTTCCTCACCTATCTCCGCAAACATGCTCAGATCCTCGCCCCATATATTCAAGCCGCGCCCGCCATCCATGAAGCCTTCACGCGTTACACCATACCGCCTATCCAGCGCAAATAATCTCCCTCCAGGTAAGCCTCTCATCCGACTACCTCCTGGGTGCGCATCTTCACGCATCGTCTGACTCTCCTACCACCCGGGTACGCAGCTTGCACCCCAGCAGGTCCCTTCCCATTCTGGACCGGAAGCGCTCTGCGTGGCTTCGCCCACTCTTTCTCACCATCGCTCCCCACCATACTTAAGTACCAGCTCCCCCTTTCTCTTTGTATGTGATATGAACTGAACCAACAATGATCTCAATCACACGAATGCGAAGGAAATAAATGCAATTCCAAAAGTGGTTTACAGAATACAAAGGGACTACTTATATACTATCTAATACATGTTGTACATGAGGTCTTTAGGGCAGGTATGGAATATGGAATGTTCGGGAATGTTCTGTGATAATGTGAAATGTGAAGAGTGAACATTGTGAATAGAAAGGAAGAAATGAGAAACATTATATTATCCCCCTCTTAGGGTTTGATGTCCTCAGCAAATGGTGGAATTTTGAATAAATGATCAGGGAGGCGATTGAGTGTTTTGCGAAAAGCGAGAATGTCGGGATCATCAAAAGTTGTTCCTTTTCCGGTACATACCAAACAGTCGCAAACGTCCGTTGTTTGTCATAAGTTCATTGTTTTGTTTGGACGGGCGGCCGTTGGATGTAATCGGTGGAATTGCTTTACAGCATCTTGTGCATTTTTCAACTCTGATGCCGTCTTCCATTCTCGTTCTTCTCTTGGGAAACCCTTCCAATGAACTAGATATTCTACTCCACCTCGTCGTTCTCTTGAATCTATTATGGATTCCACTTCTTGTTCTTCTACTTGTGCTATGATATCCAGCGGTGGTGGAGGAGGTGATTTTTGGGAGGGGAATTTGCCTTTTACGTAGGGTCGGAGGACACATTCGTTGAAGACGTTTCAGGAGGAAGGGAGCGTATCCAGTCACTTCAGAAATCTTTTGATTGTGTGTGAATTCTGCGAGGGCTAACCAATCGACCCAATCCGTTTGACAGTGATTAGTATAGATGTGGAGATATTGTTCTATCTCTGCATTTAGTCGTTCGGTTAAGCCGTTCGTTTGTGGGTGATAAGTGGTGGATGGATTTCCTTCAATCTGAAGTAAGGTGTATAGATCTTTCATGAATGATGACACAAATTGTGTTCCTCAATCCAATATTACTTTCCTGGGTGTTCCATGTAGCTTGAATACATAATCACGGAATATCTGTGCTACACCCATGGATGTGATTTCGGTTGTGACGGGGAATACATGGATCATTCTCAAGAAGTGGTCAACAACATTCAAGATCATGTTTTTTCCTTTAGATTCGGGGAGAGGTCCTATGAGGTCGACGGAGATGATTTCCCAGGGGACTTCTGGGGTTTCTTGTGGATGTAAGGGGGTTCATTTTGGAGATCGATCTACTTTTGTCTTTTGGCATCTATCGCATCCTTGGACGTATTTAGCAATGTTGTTTCGGAGCGATGGCCAATAGTAGTGGTTCATTATTAGATCTCTAGTTCTACGAACTCCTGGATGTCCAGCAAGTGGGTGATCGTGGTGTTGAATGATTATATGTTCCCTTAGTTTTTCATCCTTCGGGACATACAATAACTCTTTCCACTTCATTACTCCGTCTTTCTCAGACCAATTGGGTTTTCCTTCGCTAAGACCATCTTTCGCAAATTTATCTCGATGAGACTGTAATTTGGAGATTTCCTCCTCGATGTTCAGCGAATTGTTGACGATTTTCTCTGGAATCGGTGGGCTAACCACCTGTTTTCCATTGAATTTGTCTGCTGGTCAGCACTGTGACTTGGGAATTGTCAGAGTCCACCCCCCTTCCAAAGTCTGGTCTCTGGGACAGAGGATCAGCTGGGTTTGTCGATCCGGGTTGGTGAGACAGTTTATAATGGAAATCTTGGAGGGTTTGGTGCCATCGAGCTTGGCGTCGAGAGAGGTCTTGGGGCTGTCGATAGAACTCCAGGTTTTTGTGATCCGTGAGTAATTCGAATGGTTCGGAGGTGTCGATGAGGTAGTGCCTCCATTCCTTTAGGGCAAAGATGATTGCGAGCATCTCTAGGTCTGCTGTGTGGTAATTTCTTTCAGCGTCGGACAGGGACTTCGAGATGTAAGCGATCGGTCGCCACAAGAAGTCTTGGTATTGGGAGAGGATTGCTCCAACTCCAATTCCTGAACCATCGGTTTCTACATGGTATTTACCTGTGTCTTTTGGCATAGCAAGAATTGGTGAGCTGGTTAACAGCTCTTTGAGGTGATTGAACGCGGTGGTACATTCTGGCGTCCATTCCCACTCCTTCTTCGTGGAAGTTAGAGCATTCAAGGGTCGAGCTACTGCAGAAAAGCCTTTTACAAAGCGTCTGTAGAAGTTCAAGAACCCAAGGAATCCTTTTAGCTCTTTCTTCGTTGAAGGTATTGGCCAGTCGACCACTCCTTTGACCTTTCTGGGGTCGGTTTGAACTTGTCCTTCTCTTACAATGAGTCCAAGATATTCCGCTTCGAGGGAGTCGAATTTGCATTTGGTATGTTTAAGGAAGAGGCAGTGTTCTTGGAGGAGTTGTAGGACTTCTTTCACAATCTTTTCGTGTTCTTCGAGGGTTTTGGTGTAGATCATTATGTCGTCTAGGTATATTATGACTTTTCCTTGATTTACAAGATCACGAAAGATGTGGTTCATCATTGTTTGGAAGGTTGCGGGGGAGTTGGTCAGGCTGAAGAACATGACGAGAGGTTCAAACAGTCCTTTATTGGTTCGGAAGGCCGCTTTCCATTCATCTCCTTCTTTTATGTGGACATTGTTGTATCCCCATCGGATGTCAAGTAGAGTGAAGTATTTAGCATCTTTTAACTTATCTACAAGTTCTGATATAAGGGGAAGAGGATATCAATTTTTGACTGTAATGTCATTGACTTTTCAATAATCCTGGACTGGTCTCAGTCGTCCGTCTTTCTTTTTTATGAAGAAGAATGCGGAAGTGAATTCCGATTTGGAGGGGTGTATACAACCCGATTTAAGATTTTCTTCGAGGAAGGACTCTAGTTCTTCTTGTTCCTTTGGGGATAGGTTGTATGTTTTACAATCTACTTTGTGTGTCCCTGGGATTAAGTCGATAGCGTGGTCCTATTGAAAGGCTATGCTCGTATCCTTAAGAGGAGAGCAGCTAACAATGTGGCACAGCGAGGGCAACGAGGGGCAATGTTCTAGTGGAGATACTCACTAGAGTGTTGAGGAGTTGAGAGAGCTACAGCTGAAGAGACTCGACAGTGGTGGTAAGAGTCGAAGAAGTCTTATTAGACAAAGGCCAGAAGGGCCTGCTATATATACACAAAGGAACATATTTGTACGTATTTTGATATATAATATAAGAGGAAGTTCCATAGAACATAAAAGAATGTGAAGGAACTTCTGAGTAATCCAAGAGAATAATTAGCCAATAGCGTAAGTATCTCTGTGGAGTATCAGTCATCATATTAGAAATATGATGAGTAAGTCGGGTAAAAGATAGCCCGACCAATAGCATAAGAGACTCAAGCCTATAGCATAAAGAGCTCTTATCTATGATGTCATAACGATGACTAGAATGAGTAAGCGTAATAGAAAGTTCTAGAAAGAACTAGGAAGTGCTAGAGAGCACTGTAGAAACGGTAGTTATGGAAGATAAGAATACTACCATTCCAACACTCAACGCTGCTCGTGCCGCTGGGTTGTGTGTCAGGTGTGGTAAACCCTGGCCATGCGAAACCCATTTCAAGAAAAGAGAACGACAGGTTCGTTCGATCAAAGTACGAGGAGTCGTCATAGAATACTCAACCGGCAAAGAGTTGGCCGAAAAGATCGAACAAGTAGAATCGGGTTTTGTAAACGAGCAGTAATTAGGTCGTCTACTGCTCCTAAAGTTAGCATGGTTTCGAGAAATAAATATGATGTTCTCCCTATCGAACCGTGCGAGACCACAAGAGAACAATGCCTATTAAGTGAAGGATTTCAAGTCCTAGACGCCAAACCAATAATAGTCAGAGCAACCCAATAAAAGGGTGCGTCTACGACATGAGAGAACTCGCTGAAATGGCAAAAGAGGTTGGTGGGGAAACCTCAAGGTGATCTCCACCTCCGATGGCTACGACCCCGGAGAAGCAAATATGTATCCTTCATCGCGAAAAAGGAAAAAAGGTTGATGCTACCCCTAAACCAAAAAGCAATGTCGAGAGCTCCAATTCACGGACAAGAAAGGACTTTGAGAGCCCCAACTCCGTGAATGTGTTGAAGCAGGTACACTCGATGACCAAAGAGAGTAAGTGGCAAAACACCGTAGATCCCTGGAGTGTCCAATGGATACAAAGAGTCATGAAACGAGGCGATGATCAAAGATCCCTCTCACATCTTAAATCCTTCATACATGACCAAAGGATCACGGAAGTAAATAAAACTCTTGTAAAAGATCTCCAAACAATGCATCTTGAGGAAGCTCTACTCGTATTAAGAGACCTGCAAAACAAACCTCGCTTTGTCAAAGCCCGTAAGACAGACACCCCCTTCGACATGGATGTCAGAATCTCGATGGGTGATGGAAAAAGCTATGAAGCAATTGCACTTCTCGACTCTGGATGTACCGGCTCGTCAATAGACAAAGGATTCGTCAAAGAACACCAATTGTTCACCAGGAGATTGCCTCGACCGATCCCTGTGTACAATGCGGATGGAACACATAATTCCGCAGGTGCTATTGAAGAATTCGTTCTCGCCGAAATGAAAGTCAGAGATCACGAGGAAATGATTGCACTCGCAGTAATGAACTTGGGAACCCACTCAATATATCTAGGACACGACTGGCTAAAAATACATAACCCAGACGTAGACTGGAAAACAAAAACCCTAAAGTTCAGATGTGAGGAAGATCATCTACCGCCACTCGAAAACATAGACGATGACGATGATGAGGAAATCTTCGCAGTAAGGAACGTCTCGACGGACATAGCAGCCGCGATCTCTCAAAAGAAAGGTGAAAAGTCCTTTGAAGAAGTAGTACCCGAAAAGTATCATGAATTCAGGGATGTATTCTCCAAAGAAGAGTTCAACGAACTGCCGCCTCAACAACCATGGGATCATGCTATCGACTTAATCCCGGGGACACACAAAGTAGACTGTAAAACGTACAACCTATCCCCAAAGGAACAAGAAGAGTTAGAATCCTTCCTCGAAGAAAATCTCAAATTGGGTCGTATACGCCCCTCCAAGTCGGAATTCACTTCCGCATTCTTCTTCATAAAAAAGAAAGACGGACGACTGAGACCAGCCCAGGATTATCGAAAAGTCAATGACATTACGGTCAAAAATCAATATCCTCTTCCCCTTATATCAAAACTCGTAGATAAGTTAAAAGATGCTAAATACTTCACTCTACTTGACATCTGATGGGGATACAACAATGTCCGCATAAAAGAAGGAGACGAATGGAAAGCGGCCTTCCAAACCAATAAAGGACTGTTCGAACCTCTCGTCATGTTCTTCAGCCTGACCAACTCCCCCGCAACCTTCCAAACAATGATGAACCACATCTTTCATGATCTCGTAAATCGAGGAAAAGTCGTGATATACCTAGATGACATAATGATCTATACCAAAACCCTCGAAGAACACAAACAGATTGTGAAAGAAGTCCTACAACTCCTCCAAGAAAACCGCCTCTTCCTTAAACATACAAAATGTAAATTCGACTCCCTTGAAGCGGAATACCTCGGACTCATTGTAAGAGAAGGACAAGTTCAAACTGACCCCAGAAAGGTCAAAGGAGTGGTCGACTGGCCAATACCTTCAACGAAGAAAGAGCTAAAAGGATTCCTTGGGTTCTTGAACTTCTACAGACACTTTGTAAAAGGCTTTTCTACAGTAGCTCAACCCTTGAATGCTCTAACTTCTACGAAGAAAGAGTGGGAATGGACGCCGGAATGTACCACCGCGTTCAATCACCTCAAGGAGCTGTTAACCAGCTCACCAATCCTCGCTATGCCGAAAGACACAGGTAAATACTGTGTAGAAACCGATGGTTCAGGAGTTGGAGTTGGAGCAATCCTCTCTCAATACCAAGACTCCTTGTGGCAACCGATCACTTACATCTCAAAGTCCCTGTCCGACGCTGAAAGAAATTATCATGCAGCGGACCTAGAGATGCTCGCAATCATCTTTGCCCTTAAAGAATGGAGGCACTACCTCATTGACGCCTCCGAACCATTCAAATTACTCACGGATCACAAAAACCTGGAGTTTTATTGACAACCCCAAGACCTCTCTCATCGCCAAGCTCGATGGCATCAAACCCTCCAAGATTTCCACTACAAACTGTCTCACCGACCCGGATCGACAAACCCAGCTGATTCTCTGTCCCAGAGACCAGACTTTGGAAGAGGGTGGACTCTGACAATTCCCAAGTCACGGTGCTCACAGCAGACAAATTCGATGGAAAACAGGTGGTTAGCCCGCCGATTCCAGAGAAAATCATCAACAATTTGCTGAACATCGAAGAGGAAATCTCCAAATTACAATCCCATCGAGAGAAATTCGCGAAAGACGGTCTTAGCGAAGGAAAACCCAATTGGTCTGAAAAAGATGGAATGATGAAGTGGAAAGAATTATTGTATGTCCCAAAGGATGAAAAACTAAGGGAACATATAATCATTCAACACCATGACATCCACTTGCTGGACATCCAGGAGTTCATAGAACTAGAGATCTCATAATGAACCACTGCTATTGGCCATCGCTCCAAAGTGACATTGCCAAATATGTCCAAGGATGCGACAGATGTCAAAAGACAAAAGTAGATTGATCTCCGAAACGAACCCCCTTACATCCACAAGAAACCCCAGAAGTCTCCTGGGAAATCATCTCTGTCGATCTCATAGGACCTCTTCCCAAATCCAAAGGAAAAAACATGATCTTGAATGTCGTCGACCACTTCTTGAGAATGATCCATGTATTCCCCGTCACAACCGAAATCACATCTATGGGTGTAGCACAGATATTCCGTGATCACGTATTCAAACTACACAGAACACCCAGAAAAGTAATATCGGATCGAGGAACACAATTTGTGTCGTCATTCATGAAAGATCTATACACTCTACTTCAGATTGAAGGAAATCCATCCACCGCTTACCATCCACAAACGAACGGCTTAACCGAACGACTAAATGCAGAGATAGAACAATATCTCCACATCTATACTAATCACCATCAAACGGACTGGGTTGATTGGTTAGCCCTCGCAGAGTTCACACACAACCAGAAGATCTCTGAAGCAACTGGATATGCTCCCTTCCTCCTGAACTATGGACAACTCCCAAGGATTCGAACCGAGTCTCGAAAAAGAGTTCGTAATCAATCAGCCAAGGAATTCGAGGACATGATGAAGAATATACAAAAATTAGCTAAAGAGTCCATCGAACATGCCAAGGCTGATATGAAACGATTTCACGATCGAAAAGCTCGTACTCCACCGGAATATAAACCCAGAGATCTAGTTCTCATCGAGGCAACTAACATCCGCTCCGACCGCCTGATGAAGAAATTGGATGATCGTCATTACGGACCATTCGCAATCAAAAAGAAGAATAGTGATGGTTCTTACCAACTACGTCTTGACTGTAAATGGAAAGGAATCCACAACATCTTCAACAAATGCGTACTCCAACCCTACACAAAAGGCAAATTCTCTTCTCAAAAATCACCTCCTCCACCACCGCTGGATATCATAGCACAAGTAGAAGAACAAGAAGTAGAATCCATAGTGGATTCAAGAGAACGACGAGGTGGAGTAGAAAACTTAGTCCATTGGAAAGGTTTCCCAAGAGAAGAATGAGAATGGAAGACGGCATCAGAGTTGAAAAACGCACAAGACGCTGTAAAACATTTCCACTGATTACATCCAACGGCCGCCCATCCAAACAAAACAATGAACTTACGACAAACAACGGACATTTGCGACTGTTTGGTATGTACCAGAAAAGGAACAACTTTTGATGATCCCGACATTCTCGCTTTTCACAAAACACTCAATTGTCTTCCTGATCACTTATTCGAAATTCCACCGTTTGCTGAGGACATCAAACTCTAAGAGGGGGATAATATAATGTTTCTCATTTCTTTCTTTCTATTCACAATATTCACTCTTCACATTTCACATTATCACAGAACATTCCCGAACATTCCATATTCCATACCTGCCCTATAGACCTCATGTACAACATGTGTAAGATAGTATATAAGTAGTCACTCTGTATTCTGTAAACCACTTTTGGAATTGCCATTTATTTCCTTCGCATTCGTGTGATTGAGATCATCATTGGTTCAGTTCGTATCAGATCCAATATGCATCACACTAGCATGCGACGATGCATGTGTAGCAGTCTCTGCCCACTCATTGGTCTCATTCTGGGACACTACAACACATTGGCAACTTGATCGGACCTATCATTGACTACTCCCATTCCATCTTATTCATGACCATCTCAGCTAAGTATGGTATTATGACTGCGGATGACATGACGATCACGCTCCACAGTCTGCATGATGTCCTGCCACCATCATACCTCAAGGATATGAGTATATGCATTTTGAAATGATGTTATTATCTGAGTCCATTGTTCTGATATTCCATGTACACTAGAAAGAACTTGTACCTCCAGTAAGTCAATGTTACTGTTGACTTACTGGAGGTACAAGTTCGTTCCTGTTCCCGTTCAAAACATATCATCATAAGGCACAGGTTGAACTCCCACCCACATTGCTCACAGATGATGACCAGTTCAACTACGACGATGTTTGTGATCAATTCATTCTGACTTTGCTCCCGTGCTGACGCTGCAGAAGGCATCCTCAGCAGCGCCATCTGTTCATCATGAGGACCAGGTACCACAGCCTGTCTCATCCCACTCCACATTGCAGCCTGCAGTCCACCTCATGACCTCCGCCCCAGAGATAAATTCGGATTGAATGCAAAGTGCGTCGTAAAGTCCACCATGACCTTGAGTTGTTTCTGGGAAAATTGGTCTTTCCCAGGTTCTGCGAGCCGACAGGTGAGCCAGAAGCTCCCCAGGGTCTGGCGTGGGAGCTTGGAAAATCCCACCCAGGGGGTGGCACACAACATGGCCACCCAAAATTTTCATCCTTAGCGAGAATTCCTCTGCTGTCTCGTGACTCAGGGGTCGTGTATACAGCACATGCGTCCCCAAAAGGTCTAAAACGGTCGGGACCGTTCGTGAGAACTTGGACCATTTCGTGGGAACCCTGGGTGTGGCGAAGCTGCCGCTCACGGAACCTGGGAAAGATCAATTTTCCCCTTTTCTGTGGCTCCTGTGGATCACGTGAATAGTCCCCGACTCCCACGATAGTGGGGGAGGGTTTTCACAGCCAGAAACGTGCCGCTCTCTGCAAAGCGATTCTGACGTGGGAATTGATTAGATAATAGCACTGTACAGTCATGCATCTTATGATTGCGAATGGCTGAGTATCACCCAGGCTGAAGCAAACTGTTTTCAAATGTCATATGAGGATGCAAAGTGGTCAGTTCCTCCTGTTTGTGTTGTTTGTGCCCCAAGACCGTGTGGAAGCGGAAGATGTTAATAATCAAAATGTGCAATGTCAAGTTGTTTTTTCTTTCGATCGCTTGTCAGATTGCTCCCTGGAGTCGGGGACTTGGTGCAAGTGCGCCGCTACGATCTGGTACTACCCCGAACGCCGACCTTGAAACCCACTTTCCTAGCAAGACAATAGCGCCAGCCTGCATTCATCAAGTTACTCCTTATCTTTTTCTCACGATAGCGCATCCCAGACTCAACAGATGTGCCCTCCATTGTTTACCTACGCAACCCTCGAGATGCCAAGGATCGAAAAGGCTGTCCCGGCCGGGGTTACACCTGGTCTTCATGGAAGCGTGATATTCCGTCTATCTCCAGCTTGACTCCATATCTCTCCTCGTGTCCCATTGGAAAGTCCAACAAGGATGGCCTGAAACGTCTCCGCGAGTACTTTACATGGACCCTCTCTGAACCAGAGGATGAGGCGACTCCGCCGGAGCAGACTATTATTACCCACGAAATTTCCATTCGGATACTCCTGAACATGCGTGACGCCATCCCGGCTAGCGACGATCGTCCAACAGCGCAAGACACTATCCGTGGACATCGATCCTACAAAATATTTGTTGATTCAGACAGGGGCTATTCAGACAGGGGCTTCGACGCATTACCGACCCTGTTCTCAGAGAGTCTGGTCGACGCGGCATCACAAATTGCAAAAACCTATGTATTACACGTGCCCAAACACGGTGATGCCATACAACAACAACGAGCGGTAACTTTCTGGTGGTTGGGATAAGGCAAACGGAAGTAAGCAAGCTGCTTCTCATCTGAATGGGAAGGGCTCTTTTCGGATTCCTGACAACGCTTGTGCGTTCGCCACCACTCCTCGCGCTGACTCCCGTCCTTTACCACGCACAAGCATTCAATATATTATAGAAACGCTCAACTCTACAGCACTTTGGTGTTAGATATAACGGCAGCTATCGCAAGGAGATACGTAAAGGATAAACGGGCGTGTCCCACATCCCGCACCCTCGGTACTCAGCATATCTCACCGATCTCTCTTCCGTAAGTATAGATGGTTGCATCATCTACAATGCCTTCTTCGATGGCCTTGATCTCTGTAACCTCCATGAGTTGCATGCCGCGAGAAAGGAGGATAAACATACGAAGTGCGAGGTCCAGCGAGTGGAATCGAGAACGGGCAAGGTTATCTGTTCGCAAACCTCGCTTTAGTGATTTACGAGGAGTCTGGAAAGAAAGACCCACAATATGCCATCCACAACCTTGGATGGCCCGTCGGTCTCCATGCCCCATGCAATTCCCCTTCCACATCCAAACCCCACACTTTTCCAACCTTCTTTGCAACATCCGGTCCACAAACCTCCACGACCGAATCACGTAACTCCCCGAAGCTTTACCACCCGAAGAACCATCATCGTCACCCACGATCAAAGAAAGTTGAGGTAAACGATGAAAATCAGGGAGAGAACCACTCACCCTGTTGCGAATATGACGACATCTCCTTCCAGCACTGTGTCATCCTCCAGTTCGACGCCTCCCTTTGTAAATCTTCGGATGCCAGGAGTACTTTTCACCTTGATAGCCCCGTCGATTATCTTCTTGCAGGTACCCGTATCTAGTTGTGCAGTTTGTCAGTGTCAAATAACGGCTCGAATGTCATGACTGACTGATATAGAACGCTCCACTCCTATCTAATTTCAGAGGCAGAAGCCCCGCCCCATCTGGGCCGAGACAAGTCCGAAACCCAGCTGTTGCCAGGTCGTCGAGAAGTTTCCTGTTCGTCAAGGTCATTCATGCAAGATAAGCAGTCCAATTAGCACAACAAACTTGTCGATTCCATTCGCGTTGCGGGCCACCGACGCCTTTAACAAGTACTTTTGGGTTGCAAACGGCAACGCTGCTCCGAGTACGTCTGCAAACTCGATCGGAAAGTTATCATTGTACGTATCTGGTATCCCACATGCGAGTTAGTGAAACAATGGCCATAGACGGATTCGATCATACCTGCGTGCGACAGTGTCACCGCCTCCTTGGAAATTACGTATGTGGGTGAACGCTGGATCCTACAGGTGATAAGTCTATTAGTGGGAGAAAACAGATGAATTGGTGATGCATACATCGTAACGTCCCAACCATGGCAACAGAAGTCATGAGCTATATCGTGAGCTATATAAACCTGATCAGACATCCAAAACTACTAATCGAGAGTGATACAGCAAACCTGAATTGCCAGCACCGACGACGATCGTCTTCTTTCCTTTGTAGTTTTCCACAGAAGTATATTCCATAGAATGCAGAACGGAGCCATAGAACACGTTCTGAACAAGATTTCACCGTGGCCCTGAAACCAGACATGGAAAGAAGACTTACCTTTCCCGGGATATCAGGCATCCTTGGATACCCACCACCGTAACCGGTTGCAAAAACAAGATGCTTGACGGTCATTGTCCTCGTCTGTCCGTCGCGATTGATGCAAACATGCCAGCTCTTCGTGTCATGACTGAACTTTGTGCTTGTTATCGAGGAGGAAAGCCAGACATTCAAGTCGAGGGTAGTTGCATAATATTCGAGCCAATCACCAAGCTGTGTATTGTCAACGATCATAGATACCAACGTGTGGATTAAAATACCTCCGAAGTAGAGCAATGAATAGGAAACGTCTTTGGAAAACTGACCAACCACGCGTTACAGCGGTAATTAGTTGATCGGTGGCACTAATCGCGTGATCTGTGTGTAGTACTTACTCCACATACGGCATATGATTATACCCTTTGGGTCCGGTTCAGCGTGAGAGGTCAAATATATGTATACGAATGCCACGGATCGACTCACACTTCGTGTTGTGAAGATGCAACGTATTGTACCGCATCCTCCACTAGATACAAGTCGCTTTAGCATGCCTTCACGGACATGAAGGTAATCGTACGTTATCACCAATCCGCTTGTTTCTTTCGATGACGAGCGTAGGGACGCCGAGACAAGTTAGTCTCGCCGCCACCTCGAGTCCGCTGTGACCAGCCCCGATTACGAGCACCGTCGGATCCACATCGGCAAAGTCGAGCTCGCTTCGGCATTGATGCTCCCAGTTCTCGCAGGGTGCATTCGTAAGACGTGCACGCAAGGCCCCGATCTGAAAAAACAAATGGGCGTCGCATACTGCTTCACTGGTCTGTATTTGCGACTACACACCTTCTCCGGGTGTGCCTTGAGGGCATGCAGCCGAGTGAACAGGGACCAGGCTGTCCATATACCGCTGGACGTGGGAACCAAGAACACGACGGCAATGCCTCTGCCGTGCGTTGTCTCGAATTGAAAGCAGAAGCGAACGAACACCAGGCCAGGGAACGGCCTGATGATCTTCGGGCCTCGTATTTCGTCTTCCAGGAGGTGGAACGCCGACGGGGCGGCCCCAGAAAGACAGGTGTTTAGCATGTGCTGGATGGTGGCATGGCCACGGATCGTCCGTAGGTCCCAGGTGAGGGCCAGAATGTCCTTCCAGAACCCATTTTGATGGAAGAGAGAGGTGAGAGAGTCCAGGTTCTCGCTCGAGATGCTGGCCTCAAACGCGGAGAGCCATCTGTTGGCTTGCTCTTGTGGGAATACGTCGTCGATGGACGATGCATCGACATTGAGGTTCTGGAGGGTCGGACAGTCGAATTCGGGGGAATTGTATATGGAGGCCATCTGACACGCTCAGAAGACTTGAAAGCGGTTTGGAAGTCGCAAGAGAGCATTATGCAGAGTGCTCGTCTATATAGTAGTGCTGCATTCCGTGCAGGGATTCATTGTACCTCATGTCACCAGGGAAGCGATATGATTGTATCAATTTGCATCTCGACATCAACAAAAGCCCAAATTAGGTGAAAAACGTGGCGTCTGCTCGGAGTCAGTCTCGTTCCGAGTCATTGAACTCGCTTCAGCAAACGTACTCCGTGACGTATGAGGCCTTGGAGGCCTCACCTCCATTAATATTAATCACACCTTTCTCGAATGCGAGGGAAAAAAGAAATTACATGAACGGGCTTTTGACTCATTCAGCATAATTATAACTATTACTTTGCAAGTTCACTGCTTGCAGTTGGCCAAGTGCAGGTACGCAACTCGAAGGCGCCTGTTACATAAACTAGGTTCGGTGATGGGCCTTGATGGGCCTTGATGGGAATCCGAAAAGGACTAGCCTCCGCCGCATCGCTACTAACCTATGGAAATGTCCGAGTCAGAATTAAAGTCTTCGAAGCAGTCCTTACCCAACCGTTCCAACTTCTGGCACCGTGGAGCACGCATGAACAGCCAGAGATAAATACGTAACACTGCGGTAGTGGCGCATGAGAACGCACTGGAAGCCCGGGTGAGTACTTGAGTCGCGAACTCACCGGTGACAGGCACCCGACCGCGAATTGTCCTCAGGTCCCAGGTTACGGCGAGAATGTCCTTCCAGAAGCCACATTGATGGAAGAGCGAAAGTCTAGGTCCCCGCTCGATCCAACTGCCGTCAAGCGCAGAGAGCCACTTCCGAATTTGGGCTTGCTCTTGTGGGGATGATGCCGCATCGATGGAAGATACCGCATCGGCGTTGAGGTGCTGGAGTGTTGGGCACTCATCGATTATTTTCAGTTGGTCATGGATGTCGATAATCCTAGTACCCATCAAAAGCCCGCTCGTGGGCCTGGACTACGATCTAGTCCACGTCTTCATCCGGCGCATGCTAGAGGCTGGTCTGTCAGCGTTCCGCCTCCTTGAAGACGCGATGCGAGGCCCGAAGATCATCAAATCGCTCCCCGACCTCGTTTTTCTCCAATTCTGCTTCGAATTCGAGACGATACACGGCAAGGGCAACTTGCCTTGAAGGCATTCCCAGAAAAGGTGAGTGGACCCAGCCATGATTTTACCCGACGCGTGACAATGTCCACTTTCTCAGATCGGCGCCTTGCGTGCCCCTCTCTCGCAGACCTCGACGGCTGGGAGGACCAACGCCGACGTTAGATCAATTTTATCGGTGGGGATCCGACGGTCCTCATCATTGGTGCTGGTCACAACGGACTCGAGGTGGCTGCGAGACTGACCTGTCTTGGCGTCCCTACGCTCGTCAAAAATTAGCGTCGGCGATAATGTACGATCACCGTTGCGTCCGTGTAGACATGCTAAGGTGATTTGAGGCAGTGGAGGATGCAGTACAAGACGTTACGCTTTCACGATACAGTGTGTGAGTCGACCCGCGGGATGCGTTTACTGACATTGACGCAAGGGACCAATCGAATGCCCTACCTGGAGTAAGTGAAATTGATTGCTTGGTCAGTACTGCTTGATCCACTGATGATCTTGCGGTTGATCAGCTTTCCACCGTCCTGGCCCTTTTATTTCCCTGTCCCAAAGGTGCAGCCCCTTTGATTCACCCACCCCGTATATATAGTGGTTGACTCGGATGATCCATAGTTTGGCGATTGGGTCGGATGCTACGCAACCGCCCTCGACTTGATCGTTTAGCTTTCCGGTAATGAGCGCGACGTTCAGCGAGGACCTGGAAAGTTGTTATCAATCGTGGCGGACAGATAATCAACGGGGCTATCAAGGTGAAAGGTACTGCTGACATCCGAAGATTCAAGGAAGAAGGCGTCGTGCTCGAGGACGGAACGATCTTACAAAGGGACTATATTCGTGACAGTGTGAGTTACTCATTCAATATGTTTTACCTCAGCTTCTTGATGATCGCATTCGACCATGATCATTCGTTTGGGGGTGAAGCTTTCAAGGAGATATCCGAAACTCGATTGGGGAAGTCTGTGGACCGGATATTGCTGAGAAGTGTGGGGTTTAGATGCGGAAGGGGAATTGCAAGGAGTGTGTAGACCGACAGGCCATCAGAGGCTGTGGATCGCAATCGTCAAACTGGTAAGTTCATCGTCGATTCGTTGATTTATTAAATCCCCTAATTGCGGGGCTCGGAGATAGACAACCTCCCCCGTTCTCGGCTGGCATTGCTGAATCTCGCGCTTCGTAAGTGTATTGTTCTTGGTGTGCTACATACGAGACTGAGGGGCTTCCAGAGATCAAAGTCATCGAAGAAGGGATTATCGATGTCGACTCGACTCGACTGGATGAGCACCTTGCGAACGTGAATCTTGGAGCTACGCGTTGCGTCAAAGTGTAGGACGGGGCTGGATACCGAATTGGGGGGACTGTTGTCGTGAGAGCACTTCGGCACCGTTTTGTCCTGTCTCTTTGCCGTACTTTATTGCTCGCTTCAATATGAGGGTTCAACGTTCAGTTGACAGGCCTAACCTGGTGTGTCACTACACACGCTATTTTTTGCAGCTGAACTCTCGGCCTCGTGCTGCAGCTTCTTCGCCTCCGTCATCACATCGCATAGTACTGTACTGTAGCCTTCCGGGGTTAAAAAAAAGTTCTGCATTTCAAGCAAAACGAACTCCGGCTGTGTCGCTTCATCGAATCCTAACAAAAATTAGCAACCAACCCCCCCGTGGGATCGTCGAGAGGTTCAGAGCAAAGTGGCATGAATGAGAGAAAAGATCTTGCAAGCACAGGGTTGAACGTTGAACTTGCGCCAAGTCCCCGACTCCATGGAGCAATATGACAAGCGACTAAGAGGAAAAACAACTTGACATTGCACATTTTGATGTCATGTAAATAACAATATAGTACTTCAAGTACTCAGGCAGAGACTACAACGCGGAAAGGTAATAAGATGACTCGAAGGAGTCGGAACGACCGAGAAAAACAATTTGAATCATTGAAGCTTGAAGAACGGACAATCAAAGCGCTAAGCCAAAACACCATCGGTCATCATATTAACATGTTCGAAATCGTCGTCATCATCGTTGTCGTATTCTTTTTGTTGGGGGAGCCAGCTCCTCCTTTGCGTTTACCAGTGTATTACGTTACGTAGTAAGCTGTGCGAATCCAACTCGTGGTAATTGGCTGTCGAAATCAAACACGGTATAGAACTGCTGGAGGAAGATGGTCCCGATCGACCAGAAATCTTAGAAGTCGGATTCACCGGTCAGCATGGGAAGAGGAAATGTTGCATAGAAGAATCTCACTAGGATTCTCATCCATAGTCGCGATTCCGCTAAAGCAACTGTGCGCCCTCCTCTGAACCCGTCCCTTGTTGAGGACATCGGGAGGGATTACAAATGGCTGTCCACCAATGTTAAAAATCACGACGGGAAAATAATTGCATGGGACTACAGGGATTCAATAAAAAGTACCAAATGATCAAGAAACTCACAGGTGTAGTAACCACCCTCGCTCCCCCCCTTGTACAGCCCACCCTCAGCCGCATTGTGCAGGGCCAAAACTCGCTTCGGATCACCATAAATGAAGTTGGCACCAGTGTCGATGACGGCGGGTACATTTCTCAGAACTATCTGGCTATTAACTTGAATGCTATCTATCCTCAGCTCCCAGAGAACCTGCCAGTGAAAGGAAAATCTAAGTATGCATCCATTACCACCTGGCGTTTGCGCTCACCGGATTTGTTACAGGGGTAAAGGCGAGGGTGCTATGAATGTAAAGCGCACTGTTCATTCCACCGACATATAGCTCGCCTCCAGAAGCAGTGAGCTTGAGTGAAAACATTGGTCGAGACAGCTTTCCTTCATTGAAGAGTGTGTGAAACAGAGGGCTCTGGCCATGA
>JBBPPX010000437.1:0-18343 GCA_038092235.1 Leccinum boreale | reverse complement strand
GTTTTAATTTGCGTTGCGGAAAGAGAGGTTTCCGCAACGCAAATTAAAACCCAGCTGGTACTCAGCTGTCTCCGAACGGATGGAACCGAGACTGTTGCCAGTCACAACTGAGCGCTGAGTCAACGTGCCGCTGGAATTTTGGGTATGGTCATGTTTGGCTTGTGGCTGTACTACGCTACTAACTTGATGTAGAACGACCGACTGACGAATGGGTAGGAGTCTGGCTAGTACCCTCCTTCATTGCTAGTACTACCCTACCCGCTTTGGGAATTGCCACTAGCCCCGTGGAACCGAGCAGGGCTCAGGGGGAGATCGATTGACCCCAGGCTCCCAAAGTGGCATCAACACCGAACTGACTTGCACCGGACGGGATGCGGAAAGTGAGCATGAGCACTCGATGACGGGAAGGAGACGACGGCAGGTCGCGCCGCGACTGGTCGAGGTGTTGTAGCAGCGGGGAGGAAGTCGAGGATGCAGGCGAGGAATCCGGCAGGTGGGGACGTCGAGACTCAAGGCCTCGGCCGTGCCGCTGGTCGACGACCGAATCACGAGTCTTTCAGGGATTCCCAATGCCAGTGGTGAAAAGGATGACAGTCTCCCAAAAGCAGATATGGAAGTTGAGCGCTTGCCAAGCTGCAGGTGCTTCGCCTCGTTACAGGATGCCGTGAGCGCTGTAGCCTGTGATCGAGACCGCACAGCGATCGCGGTGTCCCGTAACGACCCGCTCATTGCTCAGTTCGAGGCAACGGAACCATGCCTCCCTCGGCCGCAGATGCTCTCCAGAAATGTCTTTGTTTCTGGACGAATGAAGGCGTACTAGGCTGCCCGCAATTGCCCGTGGACGGGTGGCACTGGGGGCAATTCGTGGTCATGGTGTCTCCGGGGCGGAAAAAAGACGGTTTTACATAATAGCGAGTGAGAAACGGTCTGCCATGAATCGAGAGACGGTCCGGTTCAAGCGAGACGATCGGAGCGACTCTGAGTCTGTTCGAGTTCTGTGTATACCAGGCCTGTAGTAGAGTTCCACCACTGCTTGGCATTCGAGACAAGTGCCAGTTCGCCTTCAAAAGTATATGATGGGCATGCCTGACTGCCAACTGGTTGGTGTTATCTCGCCGTACCCGGAGGCTATTCGCTGGCCAACTTGCTAACTTACTAAGGCCCAATACATGCAACTTGTTCGGCGAAAGCCTTGAAATCAAGACTCTGGGAAGGACTCTATAGTTTTTTTTTTTTCCTCCTCCTCCTCCTCCTCCTCCTCCTCCTCCTCCTCCTACATCTCTTTCTTTCCATCAAGGATTCTGTAATTCACAAGACCTTTGAGTTCACGAGGATATTCGAACGCGATCTTGACAATTTTAATGACCATGATCGGTGGGTATAACTGACTCACGACAGCGCTCCTCCGCTGCAGGTGACAAGGACCCGCCTCCAAACAACCGCGCACGTCGTCCAGCGCGAGCCATAGATGCAAGGAGAAGAGTCCATGCGAAACGAGTACCGGAAGCCACCACTGTCAAGTCCAAACGCCGAATGAACACGAATCACAACAATGAGCTAGTAAGTAGTACTCGCTAGCGAACTTTCCTTTATTAGCTCAGGGTATTCATAGAATGTGGGAATGAGAAGCAAGCAAGCAAAGGCATGATCAAGGCCCAGGCGCTCATCGATGCATCATCTGGTGGCAGTAACACGTGTTCTGCCAACGCGGTGACTGGCGCCCTGCTAAATGGCCTTCAGTTCTTACCCAACCCCATCTGCACTGGGGCATTCCCATTCTTTGCGCTTCATACACAATGCCCTCTTTCTTGTCCCGATTCGCAACGTCAGTAGCCCGGAACTGTCAGAGGCCACCAAAGGCGTCCAAATCTCTCGCCATACAGAAGAGTGCAGCACACAACGACGAGCCACGGAATTCCAGCGGGACATGGCTTCAAGGTATAATGGTTGCTCCATTCACACGTTATGGTGACACTGACTCGTTTATGTAAAACTGAAGATTCCTCGGATATTACATGCACAATCGATTCGACGCTGGCATCGTCGTTAGCGTTTCTTGCTGACGGGAGCCTCATAACGAACTCTTCTCCAAACAATAACCATAGGATTACAATCTGGGTCGCGGAACATGGCCGACTTGAGGAGATGCAGTCACCACTGGCAATCGAACATGAAGAGGGTGTCGCGATAACCGCCGTAGTCGCCTATGGAGACGGAGGGTACCTCATCAGCGGGGATGAACATGGAAAGTTGATATTTTGGGAGGACATAAAAACTTCTTCAATCCAGAAGGTTGAAGAGTTGCAAGCAGCAAATTCGAAGATCACAGCACTGGATGTATGCCCGGACTCATTGCGCGCTGTGAGTGGGTCGGAAGACGGCCACGTGGTCGTTTGGTGCACGCAGAAAAAAGAACGCCTCGTGGGCCCTTTGAGAAACAAAAATTCTTCTGCAGTCTTGTCGGTCAAGTTCTCACCGATGGGTGATCGTATTGCATCAGCTCACGATTTAGTTCGCTTCGACGCCTCCTCGATTCGCATTTGGCACAGTTCCACCGGGGCACAACTATGGTCCGTACCGATGGCTTCGGCGACTCACTCGCTTGCTTGGTCCGCCGACGGTCGACGGTTGTTTGCCGGAGCATCTTTCGGTTCTATCAAGCACTTTGACGTCGTAACCCAATCTCTTCTCGCAGAATGGCGGGCGCCTTACAGAGACCTCATAACCATTCTTTGCACCACTCTCGAAGACCGATTACTCGTTTCCGCTTCATCAGGGCGTACTAGCGGTATTGATATATGGGATATATCGGACACCTCTCATTCTACACCCCTTCGCTATCGTGATGGGGTACATTTAGCCACCATCTCGCGGGATGATGCTCGTCTTGCCACCATAGAAGAAAATAACACACTTAGTATGTGGAACCTCTCGTCTGCCATTGATGGATTCTCCCCTGGCTATTGCGTAAGTTTACAAAATATCAATGAACACCTCATTCTGAATCTTCTCAGCGTCTCCCACCTTTGACCGAACAAGGGGAACCCGTAGGTCACGTTTATCTGGTTCAGTATTAACTCTACTCACCCATCGTTCGTTGCGTACAGTTCACTTATGTCAGTAACGCAGTATACGGCACGTGGAAAAGCGGTAACTTAGAAACGGCCGAGAAAACGCTATCAGAAGAAATCGAGGAACATACTACTTCTCCACGTCTCATTTCGTATCACTATGCCAACCGTGCCCTTGTTCGCGTCCGGAGAAAATACTGGGATGGTGCACTACGGGATGCTTATGCCGCCATGGTAACTCATTTTCCCTCCTAGTGTTATCAGAAACTTAGACGTACATACAGTCAAGTGACGGTCCAATTCCAATGATCGCATACATTGCGAAGGGTCTTGCCACTTACCGTGAGAAACGAGAAACGATGTGTATGGCGTTAGAGGTGTTCGAATCTGCTGTTCGTGACTATGATGCCAATGACATCAAGGGTTTCATTCGATCCATCAAGGTGGGATACACCACCCCGGAGTATTATCGAGGTACTGAATACTGCGTACTTAGGAAATCGCCCTTTCCGATGGCCCCTCCGAGTCTGTTGCTCTGTCGGATACGAGCTTATGCCGATTGGTCAGGGTAAGTCGAGTAACGCAACTCATTGGAGTGGGCACATTAACCACCAGAGATACAGGCTCGAAAGATTTTTCTTTGTGCAAGTAGCTGCAAGGATGCAGAAAACTTCGAGAAAGTAATGGAATTGTTGGATCAGATTCCTGATCTAGGTCGGCTTCTGCATGCTCCCGAAGCAACGACTATTACTCTAGTAAGTTACTTGCAACAGTATTTTCCCATGCAATGACGTGCGTCACAAGATATTCGATTGGGACATATGTAGTCTGCTTTCTGACATTCACAAACTACGTTGTCAAGCCTTGATCAAGCTCAAGTCGAATTGTTTTCTAAAGGCAATCAACTACTTTTCCGCAGCAGATAATGACATTAGCGAAGTGTTGGAATCCGTGACTGCGAAACTTAGCTCGCTCAGTGGTGAGGGGTAGTTTGATGCGTTCACATAGGTTACACCCCACCTGACATCTATTTTAGAGGAGTTTGGCGATGAAGCAAGTCTTCATGATAGGCATGACGAGGCTTTTGCGTGGTATGCTGAAGCATTGGTCCTCGCTGGGTGTCCCTCGGGTCAGTCCAGTCAAATCCCAATTCCGTTTGTTGTATCGAAACCTCGTACTAGATATCGTGAACGACTCAGCGGTCGGCAACCGTGTGGCGGTGGCTACTAGGAATGATCAGGCAGTTTTACAGTGCTTGGTTTCGCTACGGCGCTGCCCAAAATGCATCGCTCATCTCTTCAGTAATCGAAGCAAGATGAAGGCAAAATTGGAACTATGGGAGGATGCTTTGGCAGACGCCGAATGGGTAATTTGTTTGTCGCATGTTTGCCAAGGTATTTCTTAAAAACGACTACCCCAGGCCATCCAAGCAGACTTATCACATTCTTCGGGACATCACAGGAAGTATGTGGCGTTGCATGCGATGGGGCGTTACAAGGAGGCGTGCGCCACGTTGAGAGATCTGAACCCGGAGAAAGACGGTAAGTGTTGCCCATATCAATCTGACGGCCAGATAATGATTGCTTTCCACAGAACTGAACAAGAGTTACCGCGATACAGTCTCGAAAATCGATAACATGATAAAACAGAATTTCAACGAATCCCCATTCATACTCATCGACGTCAAGGACGGTCGTCTCTGTGACCAGAAGGAGCAAAGACGCAGATTCGAGATGGACTCCTCCTTCTTCGAGCTTGTCTCGTTCGTGGTCTCGTCCATGCTCCAGGCCAAGGCGCCAGGAACGGTGGAGATCGAGAAAGTTGTCAGGAAGTATTTCCTCTACGTCATGCTATCTCATACGTGGGAAGATAAAAAAGAACCGTCATTCGACGACGTCTCTGAAGCTTCGGTTTATGACACTTCATTCATGAAGTTAGTCAAGTTCTGCGAGATGGTCCGGGACAACTACGAACAATATCGATGGTCGTGGAACGATACGTGCTGCATCAATAAAACGGACACAGACGAGTACCAGAAGTCGATCAGCTCTATGTACAAGTGGTACAGTAATTCGGCGCTCACCCTTGTCCTCCTTGCCGACCCATCCCAAAACCCCATTCCTCCACCCAATAATCCAACACTCGCGCATAACAGATGGATGTTTCGCGCATGGACATTGCAGGAACTTCTTGCCCCAAAAATTATACGATTCTACTGCCGCACATGGGAGCTGTATCTCGGTGATTCAGAGCACTTTAACCATAAAGACTCGCCTGGTATCAAATCGGAGCTAGCGAAAGCCACTGGCATCGAGGAGGATACTCTTGTTCACTTTTATCCCGAAAGGCTTCCTGTTCGCGAAAAGCTCCGTGTGGCATCAAGCCGTAAAGCCAGCGTGGAAGTTGATATCGCATATTCTCTGATGGGGATATTCAGGAGTGACATGCCTGTGGATTACAATCGTCATGACGCCGAAACCGCACTCGGACTACTGCTGCAGGAAATCGTACAGCGCCGAGGCGACGTCACTGTTCTTGATTGGTTTGGGAAGCCATCAGGATTCCACAGCTCCCTTCCTGCCAACATTTCCGTTTACGGCCAAACCCCATACAAACTGCCGTCCATCACAGACGACGAACTTGACAAGCGAGTCAAAGAATTATCGTGCACGCTACCGGAACAAGAGGTCACTTGTTTCTATAACAAGCTCACCAAATTAGTTTTGGTTTCACCCACGTTCGTTAACCGCAAACTTAAACTTCCCTGCATCACACTGGCAGTTGCTGTCACCGACGTCACCCCTTGTGCAACCCCTCCTGTTTATGTTGCCTCGACTGAGGCTCTTGGGACTTTCAAGTTCTCAGCCACGAACACACCTTCTGCGTGGTGTCAGGAAGATGATGTTGTGCTCGTCTATCCATGGATTTTTGAACTCAATCAAGAGATCAATCGTCGTGAGGGGAACGAATATACAAAGGCACTACGGGTGGTCGCATACATGGAGCGAGGATTCAGAGCACTCTTGTTCGCAAAGCGGTTAGTACACGCTCATGAACGGGTGGGGTACAGACGAGTAGCTGCCGAGCAGCACATTAATATTCCCACTCATGAGCTGATTCGCTGGAAGGGTATAGCGGCCAAGTCATTGGAGATTTTTGATTAGTTGTGACATGGAAAACTATGGGTTACCTCCGAGATTGAACTGAGTAACGAGTGCCATTGGAAAAATCTTCGTCGATGAGATGGCTAATGTAATAGGAAATAGTACAAGTTGGCTAACAAAGAATTCGAAGAATAGAAGAACATGATTACAGTGGAACTCGGAAATACTAGAAGAACATGATTACAACAACCACCATAAGCCACTTGAGAGAGACGTCAATGCAAGGAAATGCGTCATCCCAAAATCCAAAGCCAACTTCAATGCGTGACTACTGAACGTCGACTGTACCAATGCTCTCCATTAATTCACTCAACGACGTCTCCGCCCGAATCTGAACCTGGATGAAACTGTCCGTCGCCACGCGTATGTACTGCCCGCGCTTCTGCGAGGCTAGCAGCAGTGCCCCGAAAGGCTGCCGAAGCCGAACGAGGGACCGCAGCGCGCGCTCGTCTAGATCAAACAGAGGATCATCGCCAGAGAAGTCCTCATCGAGCAGGGGACTGATCCATGGATGAACGAGAACGAGACGCTGCATCCCGAGCGAGCTGTCTTTGGTCTCGATCCGTACCTCGCCGAGAATCGACGCCGTGGCACGATATATGTGAAGGCTCGAGTTGGATTCGGGTGCCGTGAGACGGGCGAAATCAGTGAGGCGGAAGACGAGTCCAGACAGTCGGGCTCGACTGGAAGTGAGAGATAGCGATGGGAGATCAAGGAGACGTTCATATAGCGCGACGATTGGTGAGGGATGGGGAAAGGACGATTGCAAGTCCAAGACCATCCGGTTCATCTCGACGGCCTCTATGGCTTGGGGAACATGCGGAGGCTGGATTTGGTCGTATACAGTGAGATCGGAGGGGAGGTAGCTTCTGGTAGTGCTACTCGAGTTTCCAGTCCAAGAGAGAAGCGTGACATCATCCGACTGCGTTAAGATGTGTTCGAGGAGGCGAAGGACTGCTCGCTTGCCCTCACCATATATGACCGGGAGTGAGACATCAAAGATTCCAAACAGTGAGTACGCGATATCTTCTTCCCGCGTCGTCTGGCGCTTCGAAGCTAGGTACAGCTTCTCCCGCACGCGGTTTACCCCCGGTACAATCGTGGCAAGTCTCTCGGTGGTAAACTCGGTTGCCCGCTCCATCTCCGAGAGAATGATAGGCGATTCTTTGTGATTGAACAACTCGACATCCAGGTACGGTTTCCAATCTTCTGTATAGAATTGAATGACCTTTGAAGCAATGTACTCCTGGCACGTCCACCCGCGAGTGTTCCAGATGCTTTTCCAAAGATCACCTATTTGCTGTGACTCGGAGTGCACATCGAGGAGATGGACGATCGTGAGTGCTGCGCGATAGTACCATCGAAACATGGCCACCACAGATTCTTGCAGAACCCTAATGTCTGCCTGGTTGATGCAGCATGTATCACTCCATGCCCACCGGAAATGGTGAGATTGCACCACATGACAGAAAGTGATGAGCTTCGCGGTTGTGAGGGAGTCGGGTAGTCCATAGATCGAGATGTTCTGGACCATATGGAATGTTGGTTCAGAAGGCTGCCATCTGTGTGAGAACATCACATATTGATAGAATTTCTCCACCTCTTGCTTGATGCGTGCAAAGTCGAGATGGTCATGGGTAGTCATTGCAGACCGAAGTTCATCGAAGATCAGTAGTTCTTCAAACGCAGCGGCTTGCTGTATTTTATCGTAGAGACGACCAGTGACAGTGTCGATGAGCACGTGGGGTATGTCACGGATAGTATCATTGACGACCTTTCGGATCAGTGGAGTCGTGTCGAGATATTGACTTCGAAGCTCTGATATCAAAATAACATAAATTTGTATTTTCACCCGGGTTAGATCGAACAGGCTCACCACGAACTTGTGGGTCCGCCGATTTCTTCATGGTCGACAACATCATCTCGAATGCACTGAACGCCTCCCTGTAGCGGCTCATGCTATGCAATACGGAGTGTTTTTTCTTGTGCCCTTTGTGGGACGATGGGTCACATTCAATAGCCTGATCATACGGTCACCGCCATCAACATGGTGTGAAGCACAAGTTAACCGAGTCCATACCCTGGTAGCAGCAAGTAATTCACCCTCCAACAACCCTACGCGGGCTTTGCAGCACTTGACGATGACGATGACGTTAGTTGGGTCAAGTGAGAGTGCACAGGAGTAGTATCCAATAGCCGAGTCGTAGTCCTTCGAAGCCATTGCTCCTGTGGCTTTTTTATCGACCTTGTCGACACAACGTCGTCGAAAATCTGGGGAAGTTCTTAGATGTGACTCAGCGTCGTCCTTGTAACCACTCACCAAGTTCCCATTTGGCTTGGTCATTGGGGGCACTCATCCCCGACAGTTTGTCTCGCATCTTGCGGAAACACGCGATCGCTTCTGGAATGCGATCGCTGCCCTCGAGATCATCGCAAAGCACCCGATAGACGTGGAACTTCTGAACATCGAACTGAATTGGACTCGACCTGACATGCAAAACAATCCATACCTTGTTAGCATTGATCAGCCTTTGTTCCTCCAACAAGCCTGCTCGGGCCATGCAGCATTTGACAATGATATCACTGATGTCTGTCGAGTCGAGAGAGAGAGCGATCGAGTAGCATTCGATGGCTGTATTAAGGTCCCTGGACTCCATCAAGGTGTCACCCTGTGCCTCAAGTATCTTGACACAACGTCGTCGGAAATCTGGAGGAGGATTCTCAGACGAGTCTCAGTGTTGCCATTGCGACTCAGACTACTCACCGACTTCCCATGCTCGTTCATTGGGGGTATGCATCTCCAATAGTTCATCTTGCATCTTGCGAAAACATTCGATCGCTTCTAGAACGCGATTACTGCCTGCAAGAACATCGCAAATCCCCCAATAAATGTGTGACTGCGGAACTTTGAACTGAATGGAGCGAGAATTATCATCAACTCTAGACTATCAACCGAAACATACCTTCTTAACTGCAGCATCCAGTGCCTCATTGGCCGAAGAACGAGTCAATGCCACCATTGCCCATTGATACAGACGAGCATCGCTGAGGTGGTCCTCATAGGTGGATTTTTGCGCATGACCATCAGGGGTGATCTGCACAGCCTTTTCGAACCACTCGACGGCACTGTCGAGATCAGTGGCGTCGTGGTACAACTGAAAGCGTCTCTGCAGCGCGAGGCCGATGTTGTCAAATCTAACAGGTTTGTCGAAATAAACCTCTGGAAGCTCGTCTGCGGCTCTAGCCCATTTTGGGATCAACTCGGCAAGCTTTCTTAAGTCATCAGAGATCTGGAGTCCGTTGAGTTCATATGTCTGTAACACGAGGTCTGCGGCACGGCGTGTATGCGTATCCAGAGGACAGATTTTCTCGAGCTCGTTGATGTATTCGTGTAGTGTGCTTTCGGGTACTTGGTGTCCTGATGCGCGATAATATAAGAGAGCTTGTGATATATATAATAACGTCATAGGCCGATCCCGGTGGTCACCAGCGCGTGACCTCAATGCTTCTTTGAACAGCGAGGTAGAGTGATGAAAATTTTGGTGTGCATGATGAAACTGATCAGAGAGAAATTCTGCTTTAGCGAGATTGAATGTGGCAACGACGTGACGCGGATCGTCCTTGGGGCATTTTTCAAGGGCTTGGGTAAAACATTCAACGGAGGAGACGAGATCATCTTCGTTAGGGTTTCTGTAGTAGCCAAGAAGAGCGTGGTGTCCATTATCTGTCAGATTTTCGACCTCTGGGAATGCTGAACGCTCCTTCCAGACCTGCGACAACATTTTTCAGAAAGAACACGGTGATGGTAACATTTCACCTACACTATCGTCGACGCAACTAGACATACAGCAGTTACCATGCCATTGTTGCACAGAGACGAGGAGCGATAAGGAGCGTAGCATGGATTCCTCGACCTTGATCGTGAATGCTGTGAACGGTTGAATACTTCAGGTTGCAGCAGATGTACAAAAATTTCGTCCTTACGTCCAGTCTGCTCGAGCAAACGAGACACACATGTATCCAATGTGCCAAGATCTTCTCCGTGTCCTAACACAGGGGAAAACTCGAAAGATGCACAAATAACCAGCCGAACTTTAGTGGATGGAACAGACGGCCTGCAACATCATTAACACGGATAATCGCAGGACGAAACCTCGATGGTGCGCACAAGTAGATCCTGTTATTCCATTCGATATTGGGATCATCTACCAGTGCAGGCTTATTTTCAGTCCACCTGGATATGACACCGTCGATCTCAACGCGAACAAAGAATCCGACAGGAACATATTCGAGGCCGACAGGAACATTTTCAGCACATATATCTGTGGGGTAATTGTCACCTCTCCGAAACGACTACAATGAAGGCTCGTACGTGTGATGACAACTTGCGACTCTGAACTTACGGTCCCCGGTACTGGTGCACCGTTGGGATCGACTTGCGACTCGGAACTTACGGTTCCGAGTACTGGTCCGTTGGGATTGTCGCTGGTAATCGGGCTTAGTTGACGAGTCGAACACCAGTGGATATAAACTTACAGTGAACGCTGCAGCCAAATTGCATCTGGCGGGATGATGCTTAGCTTTAGTCATTGATATAGTAACGAAAACTTGCTATTGTCAGAGCAGTGAGTTACAGTATACTCTCTCTGTACGCGTTCCAGGAGCTCGCTTTCCTCTATCACCATCGACTTCGACTAGAAGAATGGTTCATATCTGAATGCTAAGGAAATAGATTCCACATACCTTTTCCAACATCTTTATCCAAACATCATCATGAGTGATGACTACGTCAGCGTCAGGATTCTAATCGAAACGATCGATCAATAGTGTGGTACTCTTCATTCACAGCGCGAACCTTTTCTAATAGGAAGTCATTGACGATGTCTAAATAATGAAGTTGCTATATAACAAATCAGTCTTTGCAAACGGTGCATTGAAAGTTGCACGGACTCGAGATGAAACCGGAAAGCGCTTGATACCTACAGCAAGTCATCAGTCAGAAAGACTCTGAAGGAGTATGAAATGATGAAAAGGCCTCACTAGTGGATGGGGACATAATTACTCCAAACTGCGATGCCAGACACCTGATACACTGGAGAAGGGGTGCGAAGCAGTTTCGCGATTCCAGTGCTGGCTCCACGACGGTAACCGGTTTCGATCTGACTGTCATCTTAAAACCCTTGATGAGAACGGTCTGGTCCTCGGACTTGTTACCCTTGCGACACGACTGGGAATACAGGTTAAACTCAGACTCCCATTTGTAGGCCACCAGGTCATCTTCCTTGATGGATTTCTGTACGATGATTGTTTCACCATCCCTACTATCCCGACGTCCATAGAACGATCCCAAAGTCCATGAGCTCGTTTGGTAAAGGCCAGTAATCAAGTACAGAGTGTCGTGACGAGCAGAATGACACCAATGATGTGCGTGTTCCCTGGCAAGATCTTGAAACTCGTCCAATTTCTGTCGGTCCTGAAGGTCGTAGAGCTTTGCACCCGATGGCAGAATGAGTATAGCCCCCTTCTCAGCGGTTGCGGTGAATTTGTAAGTGTCACTGAACAAAGTATTTAAATCCGACCTATTGGCAACAGTGTACAAGTACCTCTCTTGACTTATTTGTCGTTTGACGCCCGGGAAGAATGTGTGTTCAGGGAGGATAGCAGCAGCGTTTGTGTATATCAGGTTCTCGTCCAACGGAATCGCCTGGAATTGGTCGGAGCGCGGTGGGCAACGTATGTTGCAGAGGACGTGGAACGCGCCATTCTCGTCGACATGACCAACATCCCCTATGCGAAGCTTGCCCTCGCTGCTTGGATTGGGGCAACGCAGAGGGTAGCCAAGGTCCTGTCGCAATTAACTTGCGTAGACGTCTTGCAGAGCGACGTTTGGCATTTGGAGCGTCACGGTCGTGCATGCCACGATGCAAAGTTGAGGCTAAGTACCTTGCCCAAAACAACCCCGTGGGAAAGCGCATCGCCTCACTCACTGGAAATGGCCACAGGCATACCATTTGAAGCTCCGAGATTTGGTCCGATTCGAGAACGCCGAACCGAACGAGCCTCGAGGAGGGCGTCTCTGAAATGGCCTGAAATTCTGGCAAGCTCCCAGACTCCGGCTCTGGGAAGCACTCTGGCCCCGCTGACTCAGCATGTCACGTCTTCAATCGGCGCCTCAACTCTAATGTGCGCCCGTCCCGCCCTGCGCCAAGGTCAACCGTGTTAAAAACCTTTACTGTAAATTGGCATTTCTTGCCGGCGGACCTGTGGAGTTGGCATCCTTGCTAGCAAGACCGTGTCAATAAAGGTTCGGATATGCGACTCGGAGTCCCCGACTCCTTTTGAGGAGGAGGATTTTGTCGGGCGCAAACGTGCCGCTCTCTGCAAATCGATTCGACGTTACGTAATTTACATAAATGTTATGTAATAATCAGACTGTCCCCTAAGACTGATCCCCTCGAACCGACCGGTGAGCGGACAATCAGCATCGAACCTCGAACAAACTCCATCCTCCTGATTATCTCATCATGTAAGTTGATCTCGATATCATGATGTTCGTTTGTTGAATTTCCTGTGCTGTAGGTTCATCAATAAGAGCCCCTGTGTTCATCCCCGTGTCAAATATTGATGGCAGTGATTGTCTATCTGATGCTCCGCATAACATCCGAGACTACACCGAATACTATGATCCATTATATTTCCCAGGTGAATATCAGAGCTATTTGATAACTTTTGTATGTGGCTTCGCAGTGCTCTTAAAAGACACTCCATCCATTGTTCAATGTGTAACCGAATCAGACGCGCAGTGCAGTGCTACTTGCCCGCCATCTTGCATTGATCTTGCACACCGTGCCGCCCGCTCTTGCCCGTACTTGCTACATTCACATGCCAGCCAGCCTACCTGCACTCGTCTACCTTCACTGCTCATCACCTCGCCCACCCTTTCGAGTCTCATGCCGACCCTTGCTTAACCCCGCTACATCCACACGGACAGACGCGACGGCCTGCCACACGGCGCGACAATGACGACACAGTTGGTACGTCCACCCTCCTCACCCTCCTCACTCGCGCAACAACATATCAATGACAATCACGGTGAGTAACCTTCCTCACCCTCCTCCTTCACCAGTGCCATCTTCTTACCTTCTGGTCGAAACTTACAGATGAAGAGCGCACAACTCTCACCCGCCAGCTTGAGGGCATCCACGTAGAGCGAGTAAATAGGGTTTACGAAAGGGCCACTTCCTCTGAACGTGATGCTGCCGATCCTAATCGCGCCGCCGATCCCATCGAAGCTCTTCCCGTCGGCGCGAGCGAGTTCGCGTCCGCCAATCCTGCCAGGGCGGGGGAGTGGAAGAAGATCGGTCTCCAGGCCGTTGCTCATGGCCAGGTTGGCGTCCTTTTGATGGCTGGGGGTCAGGGCACGAGGCTAGGTAGCTCCGCCTCTAAAGGCTGTTACGATATCGGTCTTCCCTCTCACAAGTCCCTCTTCCAATACCAAGCTGAGCGTATCAAACGTCTCCAGACGATCGCAGAGGATCAATCTGGAAAGAAAAAGGGTTCTGTTGTCATCCCTTGGTATGTGATGACCAGCGGTCCAACCCGCCGCGAGACGGAACCCTTCTTCGCCAAGAATGACCACTTTGGCCTCGATGCGAAAAACGTCATCGTTTTTGAGCAAGGTGATTCGTTTTGGTTGTATGCATATCACCAAGGTACTGATTTCGTTTACTTTGCAGGTACGTTGCCCTGCCTCACCATGGAGGGTAAAACATGCTTGAAAACTCCTCTCGTGTCGCTGTTGCGCCCGATGGGAACGGTGGTCTCTACGCGGCTACTCGCTCTCCATTATCTTATCCTCATCCGATAAGTCTCGTACTGTCCTCTCTGACCTGACTGCCCGCGGTGTCCAATACGTTCATGCTTATTGTGTTGACAACTGTCTTGTCAAGGTTGCCGATCCCGTCTTCCTCGGCTATTGCATTGCTCGTCAAGCCGATTGCGTTGCTCATGTCGTACCAAGGACATCACCTACCGAATCAGTCGGCGTCGTGGCCCGCCGGGGAGAAAAGTTCAGCGTCGTAGAATACTCAGAGATTAGCAAGGAGCAAGCTGCACTCCGGGATCCAAAGACGGGACAGCTCGCGTTCAATGCCGGCAACATCGCCAATCACTTTTACACCACCGCTTTCCTTCAGTCTGTCGAATCCTTTGAGGACCAGCTCGCTTATCACATTGCACGCAAGAAGATTCCGACGATCGACTTGAAGACGGGAGAAACCATCAAACCCAGCAAGCCAAAGGGCATGAAGCTGGAGTTATTTGTATTCGATGTGCTCCCGTTCACACAGAATTTCGCTGTTCTCGAGGTTGCTCGGAAGGAGCAATTCAGCCTTCTCAAAAATGCTACGCGGATTACATTGTGAAGAGTCTCGACGGTCTAGAACCCGAAGTACAGCCTGACGAAAACGGGAAAAGGAAAGCGTCCGATGCCGCGTAATAAAATGAATACGGACAACAAACCTCCAAAAGGACGGTAATAGATGACATGGAGATTGATGAGCATTAACTTATCAATCGTTTTTTGTTGTACGAGTAGCAGTCGTGTGTACAATGGCATCGAAACGATGAGTTCAAACAAATGTCACCATAGTTGCACCGCGGAGTCGGGGACTGGCGCAAATGTGCGCCGCTACGATGATTTACTAAGTAGTTACGCTGATCCAACGAACTCTTGCCAGAAAATTGCTTCGTGCAACTTGTTGCCGTGACTCCCGATGCTTATCATGGCAACACAAGTACCTCGTCATTGACGAAGCATTGATGACTACTAGCAAGACCTTTCTCGCCCAGCTCTTTCGAAATATAGGTACATATCGGGAAGGCCGCAAGATGATTGCAATGCGACACGTCACTAGTACTGACGACTCGGACGGTGCGCTGCCAACACTGCGAGCTACGACGTGACAACAACGACTAAGTACCAGCACCACGACGTGACCATGACGATGTGTCGACGAAACGATACATTGTCTGCCAATGGCACCAAGATGGCGCCACGCACGACGAACACGGCGACAACGCCACGACTCTTCTCCACCTCATCCTGTCGCCATCTCCCTGACCGTATTGAAGACGGGATCCCGTGACCGCCGCGTCCTTTTGTTCCGCCGACAGCGCACGACAGTCACTGCACCTCACCATCACCTCGCCTTGGCGGTTCTTGCCTCCTCTCGCCTCAGCTTGTCCTCGCCCTCGTGTCATGGTATTGGTGAAGGAATCGTATGAACCATCTTCCCTTGCTCGCTCTTACCGTCGTCCCTCTTGCGCGCGCATGTTATCGTCTTGGCACCCTCTTCTGCCCTCGTTATCGCTTCCGAGTCATCCCGCGCCGTCGGGTGACGAGGACGACGTGATGGCAGGGAGACGAGGAAAAGGAAGAGCACTGCACTCGCATGCAAACGCAAACGCAAACGCAAATGTCAACGCCCCGTGCGTTTGCGTGCGTGTTTACACACAATGGCTTGGGCGAGGGTGACGGTGAGGGTAACTGTGACGGTGAGTCACGGCGACTCTGGAGACCACTTTTCACCAAACTCCAATAAGACAGGGCGATATAAACCATGCCAAGCAAGGCTACTAGGCTGAACGCGTTCGCGTACAGTTTCGATCACGTTCGACGTTCATATATTGGTCTTTCGAGGGGGCGTGCGGAGAGCCAAGCTCGGCAAGGGGTGGATTCTCTGAGCAGGAAATGACCAACCCAGGGGTTGTCACTCGGCATCCTAGCTTTTTTGCTCCAAGTGGTTCGGAAATTTGACCAATCGACATGGAAGTTCTTTGAATGGAGATGCTGCCCTGGTAAGTGACAAACTACTTACTATTTTAGAAGTTCTCAATATACTCAAAATTTGCCATCAGGCTGCAGGAGTACTTGCTGCAACGCACCATCGCTCCATAAGTCTAGGAATGACGCGGGTATTCCCCCGGGTATCCCAACCTGCACCCGCACCCGCACCAAATTTCTGTATACCTGGTGTAGGTATCACCCGCAGGTCTTCCTCATTCCCTTGTCGGCTCCCTTTGCTACACCAAGGACAACATGTGGTGACTGCCACGCGCTCTCGTTCTGTCGGAAGCGCACGATGGTCACCACGTGCCATCACCCTCTTTCCCTCGCCTCTCTCTTCTCGTCGACTCCCCCCTCCCCCGGGCCCCCTCTCCGTTGCCTACACGGAAGTGATGACAACACAATAGTATGCCACCACCAACACCACCACGACAACGACGACATCGACATCAACAATAACGAAACATCAACAGCAACAATAACACACCTCGGACAACAAGATGACGACAAGATAGCACAGTGGCGCGCCCCCAGGATATGACGATGATGAACGTGACGACAGCCCAACGACACGCCAGCGTGCCCCCGACTCAGACATGACAACATGACAACACGGCGTGCAGGTAGCACCACGATCACCCTTGCATTGCCCTCGCCCTCGCCCTGTCTCACCCCCGCCCTCATCTTCGTCCCCATCGGACATCCCTGTCCACGTTCTCAGGCTGCCCCCCGTCCTCTCGCCCCAGCGTGCAGTTGCTCCAGTATGCTGCCCTCGTTTCCAGTACCATTGCCCCGGTCTCGCCGCTCCCGTTGCCATTGAGCCGAGCCACTGCTGTCTCCGTCGTCAACGTGCAGGAACGACCACACAACACCCACAATCGTGCGCATCGTGCAGTTGTTCCTGCACGCAGCCCGACCCTCGTCGTTCTATCCACCCCTCCTGCATACCAGGCTGCAGTTCGGGTGCGGGTAGGGGTGTCATACCCGCGCAGGTTACTTACCTGCATCCTTGTCATTTCCCTACTCGGAGTCCGCACAGACACAAGATGCTGGTAGGTTGATGCATGATATCATGATCTTTTCGTACATGGGGTGATGCAACAATACGATAATTGTTGTACACCCATATATCATAGGGTCGTATACTACACTAGTCCTGTATATTCCTAGTAGTTGCGAACGATGCATCATTGATGCATGCAAGTTATTCCATTTAGTATATTGTCATCGCGTCGTTTTGTCGAGCACTGCTGATCCGGATTCCGGCCTGATGCATCATCATTGTATGTTTGAAAAACCGGATCTATCCATGTGCCCGGTTAGCCCAGCAGGCTGTTTCAATTTAGCAGCGTGATAAGATAAACTACATTTAACCGACGGCTGCAGTGTCGCTGCCGTCTCTCTGTCCTCCCTGTCCTCGTCGTTTCGCCGTGACTCGTCCTCGTCCTCATCGTCGTTGTCGTTGCTGTTGCAATGCCGCCGTGTTGTGGTCGTGGTCGCGGTCGCGGTACCACCGTGCCGTGTTCCCGTCCTCCCCGTCCTCGTCACCGTGGTTGCGATACCGTTGTGTTGCTGACGCCATATCCCCGTCCTCCCCATCCCCATCGCTTCGCCATGGCGCATCGTCGGCGTCGTGGTACCGCGGTATCGGTGACGCCATACCGTCTCCCCGTCGTCGTCGTCGTCGTTGCTGTTGCAACGCCGTCGTGTCGTGGTCGTGGTTGCGATCGCGGTACAGCAGTGTCGCTGACAGCGTGCCGTCCTCCCTTTCCTCCCTGTCCACATCCTTTCGTCGCAACACGTCGTCGCCGTCGCGGTGTCACCGACTCTGTGCCGTGTCTCCATCCTCCTCGTCCGCGTCGTGGTATGCCGTGGTGGTAGTCGCCCCATCGCGTGCCACGTCACGTTGTTATCGCATCGTTGGTACCGTGACATCATCAACACTGGTCCCGTCCATGTCGAGTTGTAGCATGTCGTCATTGTCGTCGAGTTGTCGCATCGTGGCATGCCGTTGCGTCAGTCGAAGTGTCGTGGTGCCACGTCGCGTCGTTCGGCGTCGTTGTCGTGAGTCGTGACGGTGGTGGTAGTGCCATCCCACATTTCCGTCGCCGCGTTGTGGTATGTTGTTGCATCAGTCGGCGACGTGTGGTGGTGGTGGTGGTGGTGGTGTCGTTGTCGCTGTCGCGTCGTGGTGCCAAATCGTTGCATCGGTGTTTCAAGTGAGGGAGGAGGGGTTAGGCAAGGATGAAGACGAGGCGTAC
>JBBPPX010000436.1:0-18426 GCA_038092235.1 Leccinum boreale | reverse complement strand
AAGCTTCTAAACTCGAAGAAGCGCGCTGCTGGTGCCGCAGCCGCCTTGTCAAATCATGGAAGTTTCCTCTGGTATGGCACTATTTCAATCGGTACTCCTCCCAAATCGTTTACTGGTAACTTTTGTTATATTCCTGATATATGTCGAGCTGACCTCCATTGAAGTTGAAATACCTGTTGATCGCCGAAATCAAACACCGTGTAGATGCCCTTTAGGAAAACGGCACCGAGGACCCAGAATCCTAGTGATTCGAACGAAGGTGTTCAGTCATCGGGTCAGCATGATGGAACAACTGGAAACGACCCGCAGAAATTAACAACATTAGAAGCTCACTGTCTCTGCCCCGACCAACGATGCCGCTGAAACAGTCGAGCGAACCAGTCCGAACCGGTCCCAGGTTGAGGATCGAGGCAGGGATCCGGACTGCCACATCGCCAAAGTAGAAGCTTATCTTCGGGAAATCGTCACACGGGACTGTAGTACGTACGATGGAAACGAGATATCGAATTGGAATTGAACGGGAACTCACAGCTGTAATACCCACGGCCGACCTTCTTGCCACCGAGGGTCGAGTGCAGGTTGGCCACTTGCGACTGGTCACCAATGATCAAGTTGGAACCGGTGTCGATGACGGTGGTTATATCTTTCAATATCGCCTGGTGATCACCTCGAATTTTCTGTATGTTCACCTGCCAATATCCCTGCCTCAACAACATAAGCTCACGTCCGCGTCCACTCAACACTTTAGCTCACCGCTACCGTCACCGGTGTGTAGATGACATCACCTTCATACAGGTCGTTATTCTTTCCGCCAAGGTACAACTCACCTCCATCAGAGGTGAGCTTGATTGAAAATACTGGTTCGGTTACCTCTCCATCATCTACGAGCGTTTCGAAAAGGGGCTGGCAGGAAACAATGACATTGACCCAAAGGCCAACCCCAACATACCATCTGGAGGGAAACTCATATCAGTAGAGTATGCTGTTGCGGCACCAATGGTATGAACGTCCGCCTACTCGATGGTCAGACGCATATACGTTCTGAAATGACGGAGAACATACACTGAGGCCAGAAATGGTGACGTTGTCAATGTATTGTTGGCCTGAGACAGTGGATCCATCATTAAACCCGACTATGTATGTCGAACCCTTGGCTACAGCTGTGCGCGACGAAGCGGGGTCCCAGCGGGCATGTTGCGAGCAACCGGAGCAAGTGGGGCCTGGAAGGAAGAGATCACTGGTATGTGTGACTGAGCAAACAAGTTGCGAGGGGTGTATGGGATGTACCCACCTGGAACCAGTGTCGAGTTCAACTGCAATAGAGGTCAGGTCGACATATATCAGGAATACAAAGAGAAACACAAGTTACCAGTAAAATATTTGGGACGAGTACCAATTGTAATAATGCTATACCAGACGAAACCTTCATGATTAGTCAAGGCGGCTGCGGCACCAACAGCACGCTTCTTCGAGTTTAGAAGCCCCGTCCCTTTCACCGCAAGCGGGTGGGCCATCCCCGTATTTCTCTCGTAATTGTCGAGGCCGCGCAGTATTTTCCTATGAAAACGCGTCTTGGATGAAGGGTGATGTACGTTACACCTTGAACGTACGCATTGACTGATTCAACATGGGAGTGAAGTGCGTCGAGATCCACGCTGTTATCGGGCTTCAACCACGAAGACCGTTTGGTGAGTGGTATCGCTATCCCGTTGGTTTTCCGGTCAAGCTCGAAGATTGGCAAAGTCAAGGCAGCCGTTGCAAGGATGATTGTAAGGATTGCGAAGCGCATTCGGAACATGGGGGTATCGACAGACCACTGGCATCGACGGATGGATCCTTAATTCACCAGTGCATGGTAACGATCTGGTTGGATCATGGGTAATAACTGATTGTATAATATAGGTCATACTGATATTTGATGAGACGCGGGTCATTACGGTGGGCTCCTATAGATCAATAAATACCATCAGACCTTCGAAACACCTCGTATGATATCTTTCAAAGCTTACTGATAGCTCGCGACGATCAGACAAGGTCCGCAAATCCGACCTGTTCATTGCCGAAATCGAACACCGTGTAGACACTCTGTAGGAAAACGGCACCGAGGCTCCAGAAACCTGGTAATTCAGGCGAAAATTCAGTGCTCGGGTCAGCATGGAGCGATTGAAAACGACCCCCGGAAATTATGGATATTGGAAGCTCACCGCCAGGGCTCAGACCAACGATGCCGCTGAAACAATCGGGCGAACCAGTCCGAACGGGTCCCAGGTTGAGGATCGAGGCAGGGACCCGGACCGTCACATCGCCGCCAAAGTAGAAGCTTATCTCCGGGAAATCTTTACACGGGACTGTAGGACGTACAATAGAACCCAGACATCGAATTGCAATTGAACGGGAACTCACAGCTGTAAAACCCACGGCCGACGCTCTTGCCACCGAGGACCGAGTGCAGCTTGGCCACTTGCGACTTATCACCAACGATCACGCTGGCACCGGTGTCGATGATGGCGGTTATATCTCTCAATATCGTCTGGTGTCCATCTCGAATGTTCTGTATGTTTACCTGCCACTGTCCCTGGCTCAACAGCATAAGCTGACGTCCGTGTCCGCTCGACGCTTCCACTCACCACTATGGTCACGGGTGTATAGGCGATTTCACCTTTATACAGGTCGCCGTTCTTTCCGCCAAGGTACAACTCGCCTCCATCTGAGGCGATCTTGACGGAAAATACTGGTTCGGTCACCTTTCCTTCATCTACGAGTGTTTCGAAAAAGGGGCCGGCAGGATACATCGATATTGACCGGAATGCCATCCCTAATATACCATCTGGAGGGAAACCCATATTAGTAGAGTACGCTGTTGCGGCACCGATGGTCTGAACGTCCGCCTACTCGATGGTCAGACGCGCACTGTATACCTTCGGAAACGACGCAGAACATACACTTAGGCCAGAAATGGTGACGTTATCAGTGTATTGTTGGCCTGAGGCAGTGGCTCCATCATTAAACTCGATGTGGAATGTCAAACCCTTGGTTCGAGCCGTGTGCGACGAAGTGGGGTCCCAGCGGGTACTATATTCTGAGCAACCGGAGCAAGTGGAGCCCGGAATGAAGAGATCACTAGTACGTGGGACTGAGCAAATAAGTTGTGGGAGTTGGATGGAATGTACCCACCTGGCACCAGTGTCGAAATTAACTGCAATGGAGGTCAGCTCGACACATATAAGGAGTACAAAGAGAAACATAAGTCACCAGTAAAGGATTTGGGAGGAGTACCAATTGTAATGGTGCCATACCAGACGAAAATTCCATGATTTTTCAAGGCGGCTGCGGCACCAACATGAGCGCTCGACTTTAGAAACTCCGTCCTTTTCACCGCAAGTGGGTGAGCCATCCCCGTATTTCTCTCATAATTGTCATGCCCTCGCAGTATTTTGCTATGAAAATGCTTCTTGAGCGAACGGTTATGTGCATTAAGGCTTGAACGTACGCATTCACTGATTCGACATGGAAATGGAGTGCGTCGAGATCCACGCTGTTGTCAGGCTTCAACCAGGAAGACCGTTTGATGAGTGGTATCACTGTCCCGTTGGCTTTCCGGTCAAGCTCGATGATTCGAAAAGCCGAGGCAGCTGTTGCCAGGATCAATGTAAGGATTGCGAAGCGCATTCGGAACATGGGAGCATCGACAGACCACCGGCGTCGACGTATTCACCTTTATGTAATTCATTGGGATGGCAACGATCTGGTTGCATCATGGGTAAAGGACTGAGTGTATGATATACATCATACTGATGGGTGATAGGTGATGGGTGATGGGTGATGGGCCATGGCTTTGATGGCAAGCAATTTCCAACGGAAACACGTTCGCGGATGCGAATAGAAGTACAACGCTCTGTATGAAGCACCAGCACCGATTATCAATATCCATCTCCGAGAGGAGCGCGAGACTGCCAAAGAAGACGTCGGTGGCAGCAAATTGTCGGGCAAGCTCTCGGTGCAGAGGAGGAAGAGCGCGTCGTTCGATGATCAATCCGGAACTGTTTTTTTTTTCTGGTGCCCCTGTATTATGCGCTGGTCGGCGGGTGTGTCGTGGGTGTGGGGGCGTCATTGACCGTACGTCGCGTTGCTGGTGTTCATCGATTGAAATTTTCTATGAATTTCTCACTCGATATCGATGATGTCAAGAGTGCTGGAGGTTGTAGTAGTAGTCAAAGCAGGAGGTGCGAGGGGATACAAACGAGGGGGGGAGGGCCAAGCACGAGCGAGAATAAGCGGCGGCGGTGGGTGTGCCACGTAAGTACTGTAGAGAGTAACTTGGAGTTTTCTATCAACATATTATGTAAACGACGAGAGATAGACTACTAAAAGAAAGTAGAAAAGATACACGTACGCCAAGGGGCGAAACTGTGCGTCAACTACCCATTACCATTAATGACCATCCATATTACGAGTTGTGTCCGTTGGGCAGGGCCGGTGGCCTTCGAGTAGGCGGTGGCAGGGGTCCTGGCGCAGTGGCTGGAGGCCCAGCCATGCATGTTCGTAGCGTAGCGTCTGTATCGCACCACCACCACCCCGCTTGCCACACGGGGCGACCACCTCCAGCCTGGTCCAGAGTGGGAGCTATTTCAAGTCTGAAAAGAGCGTTGGGCGGAAAATCATGCAGTGTACGTGAGGACAATATGAGGACAATAGGTCAATACATAAGGTCCTTTGCAGATATCGTAGCGTCCAGGTCGAATCTGGGGGGTCGTCGTCATCTCTGAACCGGAACCAAAGCAGCGTTGATATTGATATTTTGCACCCAGTATACGTCTGTGTTTGTGTGGACTACGTTGCGCCCGCGTTAGCAAACAACATACGGATTGTCCGACAATGAACACGCACCGTCAATACGACAAACGACCTTCTCAACGCCCGTACCCGCCGAGCCCTTCCTCAAACTCAGTTCCGGTTTCAACTCAATACCTCCCTCCGGCAGTTGGTTCACGCACAACAGCCGGTGCGTCGTCAACATGGCGACATGCTCACACTGATCGGAAGCCTCAGCTTGCTCCCCCAGCGTTTCGGAGACCGCACCTCGACCCGCGTGCTAAACAGGGTCGTCTCCCCAGGAAGAAGCAGTGACGAAATCTATCACAGGACTTTTATCAAGCGTCAACTGAGGGATGGACGATCGGACTCACAAATCTGCATCATAACATGTCCACCTATTGCCCTGCACAGGCGTCAATACTCGGTTGCATTTGCGGCCCCGTTCGACCTCCAGAGATGCGATGGTGCTAACGATGGCCGACTTGTCAATCAGGCTGCCGTCCGAGGAGTTCGTCCCCTCCCTTCCCCTTGCAGCCATACCGTTCAGTGTAATCATGGAAGGAGCGGGTATCGTAATCGATGTCGAGGAGAAAACGTCGACCGTCGCGCTCGGATTTGGGTTAGGTTCGAGTGCTCGTTTGCATTGTCTTGACCACCCGTACTTGCACTCGACTCGACCAGAGTGGCGGCCGCAAGGGTATAATCGAGCAGTTCACCTCTAGGTCCAACTTCCTACAAGATGTGCGACGCCCCCTTGAATGCGCCCGCATCCCTGAGCTCGGCGCCATGGGCATCCTCTGCCCCTGCTATCCCGTCCTCGACGGAGGGGCCGAAGAGAACCGGTTGCCATCCACCGCCATGGCCTCCTTCTGGCCTGCATCCCCATTGCCAACGAGCGCGTCCCATCTCGCGCTGACGCTGTTCCATCGTGCGTCCTCCCCATCTGATAGATCAGTGACTTGTTTCTTCACAAGGCCCGGCTCGAGTCGGGGCGGTAGATCGGTCCAGAGCGTACTCCAATTGATGGACGCAAGGAAAGGATGAGTATGAAGCGGCGATAAAGATCCTGGAGTGCGAGATGTCCCGAGCCGTTGTTGGGGTTCACGAACCTATATTTGTGTGAGTGGGGAGATAATTAAAGTGCGCAAAGAGGGAGATCAGGCGCACCAGAAGCTTGCATACGAAATCCTTGGCGTCTTCGTCGAAGCCTTCGGGGAAAGAGTAATCAAGTGACTTGATCTTTTGCCACGTGAGGTACTCGGACAGTCCCTGGAAGGCGGATCTGCCAGCTATCATCTGGAAGACGATGCAGCCGAGCGACCATAGGTCGGAACTGTCATGCGTAAAAGTGTGAGGTCGGTGAGATCGACGGGGAAACGGCGCTGGCGCACCTCTTGGACGTCTCATTGCGTTCCAAGAGCTCTGGAGAGACATATTGAGCAGTCCCGACAAACGAGTTTGCACGATCTTCTGCCATTGTGGGGATGCGAATGAGCAAAGTAGGTACCTAGTGCAGAGGTGATGACTTACGGCCGTTTTCGAGAACCTTGCCCGTTCCGAAATCGGTGACCTTTATCCGGAACTCGCCATCGAGCAAGAGATTCTCCGGTTTCAGATCACTGATCGGAGACGTTTTGGAGTGGGTGTGATTATGCCATTGCCTGTCAAGGAAGGGCAGGAACGTACCGATGGATAACGTCCTTGTCGTGCATGTATTGGATAGCATCGACGATCTGCGCCGTATAATGCCTAGCGCACGCCAATGACAACGACCCCAGGTGCGATATCTGAGATTGGATGTCCCCGTTCGACGCCAGGTCCAACACAAGAACTACACCGCCTCGTCAGCTTTTTCAGAGGCAGGGTACCTACGTAGTACACGCACATAAACTCCATGCGTCCTGGAAGGCCCAATGTAGATGGATGATTCCCGGGTGTCCAGCCCCGAGCTTCACGAGGGTGTTCTTCTCTGCAAGAGCGACGAGCATTTTCTCCTTGCGAATCAAGTGTTTCTTGTCCAGAATCTTGATAGCATATTCTTGTCCTGTGCGGGCGTACCGCGTGCGCATCACCTGTGCGGCCAGTGTCAAAATGCATGACACTCAGGAGTCGGACACAGCAAGTTTAAACGCCAGTTGATACGCACGGTGGAATACGATCCTTGACCGAGGGTCTCTCCGAACACGAAATCCTGGGCAGACATGGCAGACGAATTTTGCGATCTCGAGGCTTTGCGGGACTCATGGGCTGATCTGAAGACAGGGATGGGTTGGGGAACAAGATTACGATGCTCTGACTCTTCTGACATGCTGAGCTCCCTAGTCAGATACACAGGCGGTGGACGAACTGACTGGGAGGGCGGGGAGGTGGAGCTGCGGGAGCGTGGAGATAAAAATGTGCGAGTTGGGCGGGTTGGAGGAGTATCGATAACGGTGGTAGTGCATGCCTCGGGGTCGGATATGACTGACGAATTCCTACTGAGATCGGCGAGGGTACTCGGCTTTGTTGGTTGCCCTGTCTGTTGGATGATGTCGAGCATGCAGAGAGGGGGAAAAGATGGAAGGATATTGAACATTCCCCGCTGTCATGATGTAGTACCTATTAAGCATGTCAAAGTGGAGCCATCCAATCAATCTGCCACTCCAGTGCGACTCGGTCATCGAACTACGCCGTGCGTAGTAGTCTCATCAAGTAATCCGGGCCGCCCGGGCCCAACCTCAGCCACAGCCACATCGTCTGAATCTCTCTCGTTTGTGCGGCAATGTCGACGCACACGCCCCAACATGATTGTTGTTGGAGCGCGCATGTCGACATTGGCACACAGTCTCACTCATCCCCACCAACGCGTGCACCCCGCACCATCTCGACGCATCATCGTTTGTGTCGACGTCGATGCCGCATGCGCCCCAACGTTGCTAGAGCATGCACACTCGCATGATCCCAACCCTCACATGCGAACGTGAACGTCAATTTCACGTTCGGGTTCGCATCCCTCGTTCAACCTCCCACTGGCACCGCTCACATGCAAACGCGAACGTTTGCTTTCATATGCGAGCGATCGTGTTGTGTTAGTAGGTTGCCCATGAGCATATTCTTACAATTTTTGTGATGTTCTTATCTATGCGTGCGCTCTATTTTATCTTGCATTTTCACACTTTCTAAATGTATTTAAACAGGACAGAGGGCTTTCCGGTTTCAGGTCAAGTTGCCAGTGTTCGAAAGATGAGAAGCTACCGTAGACAAATCGTCGAATGTCTGCATGTCCCCACTGGCACTAGATACCCCCACTCCAGCCAATCGTATCAAGTCGTCTGGGACCTGGGCGTCAAGGCCGTCAGTTGCACGAAGGAAGGAGGAGAAGGAAACGAGACGAACCTGAACAGCACTCAGTCAAAGCACCCATCTGCACTGACGACCTATGCATAGATAAATGAGCAGAAGCAGAAGCAGAAGCAAGAAGAAAACTGACCGCCTAATTTCATTCTAGATTGATGTCGCGACGTCTAGTCCTCCGTGACCGGGTAGAGGTGGGCGTCGGGAAAGTGCGCCTTGATACGCTCGTCAAAGAGCCAGTAAAAGGGCGTCGCATACGTGACGTCAACGGAATCTGTCTGTCCGGGACGGCCGGCACCGCCGGTGAGGAGGCCGAGGATACGTCCCTCGCCGTCAGCGATGATGGAGCCGGAATCACCCGGGGCGGAGAAGGTGCCATCCTTGTTACCATACGAATAGATGGCCACCTCCATGGACGTCTTGTAAGTACCATCCTCGAAGTATTCGCGGACGAAAGACATGATGCTGGTAGCGCGACCGAAGGTCACACCGGTGCTGTTACCGTTCTTGACAACTAACAGACACTCTTCGCCGTTCGCATCGAGCATTGTCGGGTGGCGCAGCTCGTTTTCTTTGAGGACGTCCCGAAGCTGAAACATGTTGTCATATGGATATTTGGAGTTGCGGGCCATGCGGTGGGGGCACATCTTCCGCCTAAAGTCGACGACCGAAATCTCGGTGCCTGGATATAATAGTTAGACTAGACGACCTTACTAGTGAGGACCGAAACGTACCTAGATCGATCACATTGCCCTTAAAGGTATCCCAATTGATCTTCTCGTCGTGGGGCTCGATGAGAGCCCAGTCCTCCGTGAAGCCTTGGGGGCCGATGGACATAGGAGGCGAATAGGCGATGTTGCCCAGGATACGCTGGCTCTCTGCGCTCCAGCTCCTCGTGACCTCACCGTAAAACTCGTCTAGGGTGTTGATCGCCTGCTCCCCCTCCTGCGCCAGGGCCTTATACTTTTTCCGCTCCTTATCCTGCGCGTCCCCCAAATGCTTAAGCACATCTTTGTAGTGGTCGACCATATAAGCCTGGTTCGCGATCCTGACCATGATGGACTTGAGTACGTTCTGGAACGCCTTGCTGCCGAGGAGGAGGACATCGCCGCGACGCCGGCTGACTTTCGTGCAGGAGTAAAGCTCGTTACACCCTGCGTCTGGCGGGATAACGACGTGCCGAGCTGTAAGGACAAAGACCCTCTTGCTTTCGCCCCCTTCGCAGATGTAGATACCTCCGGTGCCTTCAGAGCAAGGAGTGGCTCGGGTAGCGATCTGCAGACCGAGTGCGGGAGTGAATGGTCTGCGTACGTCTGCGGTTGCGTTGAAGAAGGAGACGTGCTTGAGGAGCTGCGAACCGGCCGACCGGGTGAAGACCGACTCCCGGAACGCGACCTCGACGTCAGTGATCTGAAACTGCTTGAGAAGTTCCTTGCAACCGACGGCCGCGGCCACGGCGTTCACGCGGGACAGAGCCCCGGGCTTCACACCAACCCAAAGGTAAACGGGACCGGCGTCCTTTTCGACCTCGGCGAAGCGGGTAACGTCGATAGTCGTCCACTTGACGTTAACAAAATCAAGGTATTCGGGGACCTGTGGGCCTAGTTCGTCCCATACGTCTGCAATCGGGTGATTGCAGATTGGCCTGGCCTCATTTAGCACGCGTTGTGCCTCGAGGCCGGTGGGCTTCTTCCATGGGGCTCCTGTTTGGTAGACTAAGGCGGGTCTAGAGGGCAAGCCAAAGTAGTAAGACTGAGCCTCAAAATTGGAGTCGGAGTCCCGGATCGAAGGTCTGGGAGTGCAGTCTGCGACGTCCCTGGTGAAAACAAGGTCGGAAAGCACGGGATGGGGAGTAAGAAAGTTAGCTCGAGCGACAGCAAAGCACGTGGTGAGGAAGTCTGCGGAAATCACTGGAACGAGAGAATAAAAAAGAGAAGGTAAGTATGGGAAGATAACAATAAGCTAAAGCACTGACTGTGTATCGTTTCGTCAGGGATAACATCTAGAGAGCACGCCCCCTTTTTAGTCACACTCATTTATCCCCGATGGTCCGATTATGTAACAAAATAGGAGCTAAATTACCTTTCTTGCATGGTCAACCCCTGATGGATTCAAAACAACGACAAACAAATCTGGGGTTCGACGTGGATAGGCAGTTTTGCGCAATCAGGATTCGCGCGCCGTCTATCGTTTCTTTTTTTTTTCTGGGACAAGCGTAATTATCCCCGACTTACACTTTAGTGTAAGTTTAATACTTTAGTGTAGTAAGAGGGTTTTGTGGAATTGATATGTCCCAGGCACCACCAGTGCCAGTGTGCGGGTATAGTCCTCACGTGATAGCCCCTTAGCCAATTCAGCCACTTTTCCTTCTGTTTTTCAGTCAATTTTTGTCATTTTTGGGTGACAGACACACGAACGGTCGAGCACAGATCAACCCTGGAATAAATTAAAAGAAAATAGCACAGGCTACTGCTTTACATGTGCATGAACAACAGTGCGCTCCATTATTTGCGCCTATTATATTACTCGGGAAATGCCGACGGTCTCGGACCGGGACATGTTCGCCGACACGGCGACAGCCGCGACTCCATCCCTGGTACGCGCCATTCACGTGAAAGGTCACGTGTGTAAAAACCATGGGTACGAATTTAGGACATGATAGAACCTTGCAAGCAAGGTAACTAATGTGGCGGACGCGTAAGCGGTTCAGATGACTCATGCAGTGAGTCAGCTTCGTGTCAGCTCCTCCTTTTTGCTCTCGCCTCCTCCAAGCAGTCGAGAAATGTGAGTTAGGCAATTTTTTTCCTGAAAGTGATTGATGTGACGTATACACTTTCAGGTTTATTGCCAAGCGAGCATGTTGCCGTGCGCGCGTGCTTGATGAGACTGAATGTCCTCCTTTTGATGTTTAATTCAATGATTATCCCACTTTTTACGATCCCTTGTATTATCCGGACGTACATGGTCGCTATTTCCAAAATCCCTTGGATTTTTGTTTTTGGTTGAATGAGTGTCTATCAGCACACGGACGTGTCTGTATTAAGATGAAACATGCTCAGAAGCCTCTCGCCCACTTGTAAGAAAATGTGTGACGTTCGACTTGCATCAAACGAGGAACCGAACACAGACCCCTATACCTATGTCACTGTTACATGGTCACAGAGTCGGGGACTTGGCGTGGCAGCACCGTTACGATTGCGTAGCAACTAACCCACAGGGAACTCCGATCCGAGGGAAAATGCTCTTATGTACGCCCTGCGTACACAGGGGTGTGGGGCTCTGTACCCCGGTCTCATCAGGGGGCCTTGGTAGCTTGATACCCACTAAAACCTCAAGTTTTGTTGGCCAGTCTGGTGGTAGGGAGGTGTTGTCTTGGAGCACAGTGGTCCAAGTCTGTAGGTCGTCTGCACGCCCCCTTGCTCCCGCATCCACTTCCCCGACACCCTCGTTCCCGTTCCCAGGCCAAGCTCAAAACCAGACACCCAGTATTGGACGCAACAACGCAGGCGCACCGCTCAACGACTTATTCCGTACACTACGCTACGCCGGCACACCTCGCGCGTGCGGTGGACGAGCGCCATCGACGAGGAGCTCGACAGGATGAAGAAGACGATGGAGCTGCTTGACACGGACCATGAGCTCCTCCGGTGGGTCACGTCTGAGCTGTTTGGGGAGTCTCTGCAGGTGTGGGACGAGGAGGCGCGGAGGGCGGTTGCCGCTTCGGGCGCGGCCAAAGACGGGCGAGGAAAGGGAAAGGATCCTGTCGCGGCAGCGGCGGCGTCTTCCACGAACGGTCCTGCTATACCGTCTACAACATCGTCGTCGTCGTCATCCAGTTCACTCAGTCAAAGTCCAAGTTATCATTCAATCTATCCCCACCTCATTGCACATGCCATGCGTATCTTCCGAACTACGTATTCTAACCCATCGCTCTCCCTCGCCATCTTTGACCACGCTGCGCGCCTGTCGATACCATCCTATGTCTTTGGATGTACGGCGCCCGTGTATAATGAGCTGATTGAAGCCAAGTGGGAAGGGTGGGGAGACTTGGAAGGGGTGTGCAGTGCACTCGAGGAGATGAGAGCCAACGGTGTCAAGATCGATGGCCGGACGCGTATTTTGGCGGAGAGCGTGAGGAGGGAGGTCGGTGAGGCACGGCCGGTCGAGTTTGCAGAGACGGTCGGGCAGAACGGGGACGGGCATGCAAGTATGGACGTCAATCCGCTCGCGCGAAGAGTCTGGGAACAGCTGGGAGAGGTGGAGGTGATGGGGCATGTCCATCGGATCGAACAGCTTGCCCTTCGGGATCGGTCTCGGAAGTCGGCGACGCGGACACAGCCCAGTGCGCACGAGGAGTCGTGGGAGAGCGCTGCACTGCAGGGTGCCGATAATGACGGATGGAGTTTCGATGGCTGGGAGGATAGAGTTGAGAAGAAGCAGAGGCGGAAGACAAGGTCTTCTTCTACTCGGGATACTGCAGACTCGCAAACACCTGACAGCTGGAACCTACCGGGTGATAGATCGGAAGAGGAGATGGTTTTCCGATAGCCTCGGTCTCGTTCAACGTTATAATACACCTGTTTATAAAACACCCTCATAATCACACCTCGAGCTACACTGTTCAAGCTGGTTATCTTTCTACGCGTCCGGGTCGATACAGCGTTGGAGCTAATGATCATGCGCTGATGGGGTATATTCGCCCACCCACGGACTTGACGACACCCATGAGACTTTTCGCATTCTGAGATACGCTCTGCATCCGGGACATCAAAGTAGGCCATGACCAGAACATTCATACTGTGTTCGCGGGTGCGGGTGGTTTGAAGTGCCACTGCCAACGACCTGACAGTGGGATGTGCAAAATGCGATGATTCTAACTTGGAAGTGCACTTTGATGCCCGACAAGCCGCCTTTATAACGCTTACTGTCGACCTCTTCCTTAGCACTAGAACACATCCCTCAACACCTCAGATTCCCTTTTCTCTCGCTTTCTTCACCCCCTGCAAACACCGACTACTTCGCCAAGTCCAACCTCCTCAGCGCCCTCTTCATCAAACGCGCCTGGGGCTGGACATTCTTTACCTTCCTCTTCTTCTCATTCCAGCCCACAAATCACAGGCCCTTCGCCGCATACTCCAGTGGATCGTCGCATCATCGCTCACATGACCCGCCTTCACACACTGGTTCTTCAGCCCCGCCGTCATTGAGCGCGCGATTGTCCTCTTGGGCGGGGAGTGCATCATTTTCCTACAATCGGGTGGCTCGTTTGCCGTCCCTCTCGAGTACTGCTTCTCCAAGGCCACACTCGCGCCCGAGACGTACCCTGACATGTTCGCATGCATGGGTACTGCCCGAGGCTGGCACGTGGCACACTGTACCGTCCGTTGCCGAGCCACTGCTGTCTCCGTCGTCGACGTGCAGGAGTGACCACACAACACCCCACAATTGTGCGCACTTCGTGCAGTAGTTGTTCCTGCATGCAGTCCCCCTTGTCGTTCTATCCACTCCTCCTGCATACCTGCAGTACCGGCGCGGGTAGGGGTGTCATACCCGCGAGATTACTTGCACCCGTGCCATTTCCCTACTCGGAGTCCGTGGCACAGACCGCCATTTTTTTCTTTACATTATTATACATTCTCAATCTTGATTCTCCGTACATGTTATTCCATAATACGTTGACAGATATAAATGATCAAATGGACTACGGTTTTCCTTCAGAAGAATTACCGCCTTGCCCAAAGACAAGCAAGGTTTGCGCTGACACCAATCGGCACCTCCCGAGTTCTCGAAACAGAATCGCACCAGATCTAAATCTGGCAGAAAATCAGAGGATTGGCCATTCTGGCCCCCGGTAGTCAGCCATTTATGAAGGGAAAATAAATAAACTACAAAGTGGTATCTACGGTGGCGGGTGTCTCGACTCATCAATAAGTGCTGGCCGGCCGTTGGCGGATCATTTTTTGAGCTAGACTGGTGACCAGCCGTCCAAAAGAGGAAAGCCGTCGCAGCGCTTGCCTCTTTTGGACGGCTGGTCACCAGTCTATTTTTGAGCGCGGCTGTCTGGCTTTCCATACATTTCCTCTTTCAGACGGACTGGTCACTAGTCTACTTAAGACGCGACGGAATGCTTTGCCTCACACCAGTCTGAGTCTCGACGCTTACATTATGGACAATAAATAACAGATATGAAAGGGGGAGTGGCGCTTTACCCTCTCTCTTATCCCTGACCTAACAATACACAGTCAGTCCTTTTTACTATCTTCCCCTACTCACCTTCTCTTTTTTACACTCTTGTTCCAGTGATTTCCGCAAACCTCCTCACCACGTGCACTGCCCTCGCTCTGCTTACCTCTCCTACCGCCACCGTGGTTTCCGACCTTGATTTCACCAAGGACGTCGCAGACGACACTTTCAGTCCTTCGCTCCTGGACTCCGACTCCCATTTGTTTGAGGCTCAGCGCTCAGTCTCAATACTACTATGGTTTACCGTCTGAGCCTCTTTCCATTTACCATACAGGGGCCATGTGGAACTTAAAGAGGCCTACCGGCCCCAAGGCGCAACGCGTGCTAATCGAGGCTAGGCCAATCTGCAATCACCCGATCGCAGACGTATGGGACGAACTAGGCCCACAGGTCCCCAAATACCTTGATTCTGTTAACGTCAAGTGGACGACTATCGACGTTACCCGCTTCGCCGAGGTCGAAAAGAACGCCGGTCCCGTTTACCTTTGGATTGGTGTGAAGCCCGGGGCTCTGTCCCGCGTGAACGCCGAGGTCGCGGCCGTCGGTTGCAAGGAACTTCTCAAGCAGTTTCAGATCACTGACGTCGAGGTCGCATTCCGGGAGTCGGTCTTCACCCGATCGGCCGGTTCGCAGCTCCTCGATTACATCCTCTCCTCAAACGCAACCGCCAGCGTAGGCAGTCCACTCACTCCCGCACTCGGTCTGCGGATTGCTGCCCGAGATACTCCTGACTTTGAGGGCACCGGAGGTATCTACATCTGCGAAGGGGGCGAAAGCAAGAGGGTCTTCGTCCTTACAGCCCGGCATGTCGTTATTCCGCCGAACGCAGGGTGTAACGAGCTCTACTCCTGCGCGAAAGTCAACCAGCGTCGTCGCGATGTCCTCCTCCTCGGCAACAAGGCGTTTCAGAAGAGACTCGAGTCCATCGTGGCCAGGATCGAATGTCAGACTGGTTCGGTTAACTGCTACAAAAAGAAGCTTAGTAAGGGTTTGGGGAAGGCCGGCGTGGCCCACGCGCAGTATAAGAATTTTGAGGACCTGTTGCAGGAGGCGGAGAAGGAGATCAACACGCTAACCAAGTTCCACCATGAGGTCAAGAGGAACTGGACCGCAAAGAGACAGCGCGTCCTGGGCCATGTCGCCTACTCGCCTCCTATGTCCATCGGTACCGGCCCCAAATACTTCACGGAGGACTGGGCTCTTATCGAGCTCCACGGGGAGAAGATTATTTGGGATGCCTTTAGGGGCAATGTGATCGATCTAGGTACGTTTCGATCCTCACTAGTAAGGTCGTCTAGTCTAACTATTGTATCCAGGCAACAAGACATTCCCCCAACCCATGGCTAGCACCTCCGACTTCGAATACTCGCATGACCGCCTGTTTCAGCTTCGGGGCATCATCGAAGAAAACGAGCTGCGCCACCCAACAATGTTCGACGCCGCGAACGATGAAGAGTGTCTCTTCGTTGTCAAGAATGGTTATAGCACCGACGTGACCATCGGTTGTGCTACTGGCATCATGTCTTTCGTCCGCGAATACTGCAAAGACGGCACTCACAAGACATCCATGGAGGTGGCCATCCACCCGTATGGTAACAAGGACGGCCCCTTCTCCGCCCCGGGTGATTCGGGCTCCATCATCGCTGACGGCAAGGGGCGCATCCTCGGCCTCCTCACCGGCGGTACCGGCCAGACAGATTCCACCGACATCACGTACGCAACGCCCTTCTACTGGCTCTTTGGTGAGCGCATAAAGGCGCACTTTCCCAACGCCTACCTCTACCCAGTCACGGACCCAGTAGAGCGTTGATCGCAGACAGATTTGTAAAGTATATAAAATGCTATATCATGATATGATAAATCCGACTACTGTATATAATCCTACAGAGTCGGCCTTAATCTTGCTTGCGGAAGGAGCACAATGAAGGTGTCACGGTCATTAGCAGCATACAGCAGAATCCAGTGCCAGTTCTGCCGTGGTACTGTCATTACCCGGATATTGGTACAGGGAACCACCATGGCAATGCTGGTCAGTTGGGAAACCGTGAGACGAGTGTCGATTCGGCAAATCGGTAACCGGACGCGAATGATGAAAATCTACACACACGGGGCGACATCCGCTTTCGCCTTCCCTTGGGTATTGTGCAGTGTTTATGATCCAGGCGGGTCGAGGGAGCAGGCTGTGTCAGTGGTAGGTGCCATGTGCATTGAGGGAGCGCGGACTGTACGCTGCTCTGCAGCAACCCCTATCGCACTTACCGTCTTCGACGCCCCTCAAGCCCTTTCACTCGCGCACTCAGGCCTCAGGCTTCAGCGCTTCAGCTCTGCTCGGCGCTCCATTGGTACTGCGCTTCGTGCCGATCCTCATCACCGTTTCCCTTGACACGCACGGCAGCGAAAGACGTTCATTTTCTTCCGTTCCCGCTTCAAGCTGTGCTAGGGGGAGGCACGGAGAGGGGCAGCAAGACTACTATCGCACACCACCGCTCTTTTTCTAATTATCAGCATAGTTCATTTCCGTCATAGTGGCTCCATCATTAAAGATGACTTTAAATGTCGAACCCTCGACTGCAGCTCTGCGCGACGAAGCGGGGTCCCAGCGAGCATGTTGCGAGTAACCGGAGCAAGTTGGGCCTGGAAGGAAGAGATCACTGGTACGTGGAACTGAGCAAACAAGTTGCGGGGGTTGGATGAAATGTACCCACCTGGAACCAGTGTCGAGTTCAACTGCAATGGAGGTCAGGTCGACGTATATCAGGCAGGAATACAAAGAGAAACATAAGTTACCAGTAAAAGATTTGGGAGGAGTACCAATTGTAATGGTGCTCTACCAGACGAAGTTTCCATGATTTGTCAAGGCGGCTGCGGCACCAAAAGCACGCTTCTTCGAGTTTAGAAGCTTCGTCCCTTTCACTGCAAGCGGGTGGGCCATCCCTGTATTTCTCTCGTAATTGTCGAGGCCGCACAGTATTTTGCTATGAAAATGCTTCTTGAATGAAGGGTGATGCACGTTACACCTTGAACGTACGCATTGACTGACTCGACATGGGAGTCAAGTGCGTCGAGATCCACGCTGTTGTCGGGCTTCAACCACGAAGACCGTTTGGTGAGTGGTATCACTATCCCTGACTCAGGGTCCGATTATGTAAGCAAATAGGAGCTTTCAAGTAACGGCGGCGTCTCTCTCGTTACTCCGGCGTCAGCTTGGCCAAGTTCGCAACCATGGCCGTCGGCGGCGAACCGTGGCGTGGAGAGGTAGGACACACGAACCACTTTCACAGCGGTGCCGGTGGCAGGGCCGTTCCAGTGGTTGGTGTGCTCCTTGGGTGGGTACGCGAAATGACTGTATTTCTCGACAAGTTCGAGGATGATCTGCAATGTGTGAGAGCAGCGCCTCCGTAATTTCCTGGATTATGGATACTTGTCGGGCATCAAAGTGCATTTCCAAGTTAGAATCATCGCATTTTGCACTTCAAACCACTCACACCCGCGAACACAGCACGAATGTTTTCGTCGTGGCCTACTTTGATGTCCCGGATGCAGAGCATATTTCACAATGTCATGGGGGCGGACAGTGTCCTCAAGTCCGTAGGTGGGCGAATATACCTCATCAGCGCATGATCATTAGCACCAACGCTACATCGGCCCCGGACGCGTGAAAAGACAACCAGCTTGAACAGTGCAGCTCGAGGTGTGATTATGAGGGTGTTTTATAAACAGGTGTATTATAACGTTGAACGAGACCGAGGCTATCGGAAAACCATCTCCTCTTCCGATCTATCACCCGGTAGGTTCCAGCTGTCAGGTGTTCGCGAGTCTGCAGTATCCCGAGTAGAAGAAGACCTTGTCTTCCGCCTCTGCTTCTTCTCAACTCTATCCTCCCAGCCATCGAAACTCCATCCGTCATTATCGGCACCCTGCAGTGCAGCGCTCTTCCACGACTCCTCGTGCGCACTGGGCCGTGTCCGCGCCGCCGACTTCCGAGACCGATCCCGAAGGGCAAGCTGTTCGATCCGATGGACATGCCCCATCACC
>JBBPPX010000435.1:0-18697 GCA_038092235.1 Leccinum boreale | reverse complement strand
CATTACCAAGGTAGCAGTTATGTTTAGTTACGGCCGATGGATGTGCATCCGGTGACTGACAAAACATTCAAGACCAGCGTCGCACCGGTAACGTCGAGGACTTACGCGTATGATGTTCGAGTCAACGATGTACACACCATTTTTTGTACCGGATGTCCCCTGCCAGGCAGTAATACCACCTCCACATCCACGATTTGCAAGGGTCACTGATTGAAACCAGCTGGAAAAAATGTAATCGGCTGGGGTTCTAGGTTCCAGATATCGAAAACCTACGCAGTTCCATGTCCAAAGATGTCTGGCATACACAATCAAAGGATTAGACACGGAATGGAAGCGAAAGCACTTACAGTCAGTTCGACCATATATGATGCTATCCACGACATACGAATTCGCACCATGCCCAGTATACCATGTATCTTGATAACTGGCAAAGGTGCACCCATAGAATGATGCGTTCGAATGCGTGAGCTGGGTGACGAGGGCTTGAGCGACATGAGAAGCGCACTACAAGGAATTCAGTGACTGCAGCATTATGTGTTCCAGGATTACTGACGCCACCATTGTCAAAGTTGATGTCGTAAGCCCTGAAGTCGATGTTTCCAAAGGATTGAGATTTGGCAGGGGCCACAGTCAGCGTTGCGCTCATCTCATTTGTCACGGTGCCGTGAGCACATTGCTCGTTCCAAATCCGAACAACATTGCGTTGGGAGGCGTTCTTATTGGAGGAGGTCGAGGGATCTAATTGACCCTGGACAATGCGTGAGTTTCGACAACAGCATTACACGAGATCGTCTCACTAATAGCGTGAGTGGTGCAGAACGGGCCACATTGATAGCTTCAAAGTAATCTCCTTTGCCGATAAGAATGACAGCGTCACCCGATTCTGGGCTGAAGCATGTCAGATTGTCTTCAAGTCGAGGAATTTCGGGACAACAAAGCTTACAGGGAATTGATAGCATCTTGGACTTTGGTGAAATGTGCATTCTTGTCGGTGGGCGAAACATAGAGGGTTCCTGCACGGCACCCCACAAGAGCTGATTCCCCGGAAGATCCAAGCTGGCATGCCGAGTAAGTCGAGGAAAGACTGTGAGCGAACTGAAAGGAGTGAGAAAGATAGAAGAATGCCGCCAGCCTCGACAAAGCCTTCATTGGAGATAGATAATAATGATACAGGTGCGAACGACGCAAGGACTGTGGTATTTATGTTGACGTCGTCCATTTCTCAAACAGTGTTCAACTCCTGCTACACGATACAAGAATAGGTAACTGTCAATGACACCTGTTTCATGTAAGAGTGGGCAAGTCAAAAACCTACCAACCCTCGACTCGCGACCATGACGACGCTAGTTATACTAGCCGATCAAGACAGTAACTTTAGTGCACTTGTCTTGCGGATGAAAGGTTTCTCTTCATATTGCGTTCGCTGTCTTCCTTAGTGGGGTAAATCATGCGCACTAAGTAGAGTGTCAGAACAGATTCAGATTGTCAGAGAGATGTATCATGATGATGGACTGCCTTGAACGACTCGGAGATACGCCACATGTGGCATGAACGTTGAACCACGTGCTTCGCAAGTACTACTGCGGTCATGCCAGTTGCAAAACGACAGGGAGTGGCAAATGTACGTCTAGCTCACTCAACACCACAATCTCCAGCCCAAGCCTGTGGATCTAGGACAATATATGATTGACAAGTCTGGCTTTTTTTTTTTTTTTGGAATGAGGGAATGTGTATTCATCTCCGGGCGTCTCGTTGCAACATTGGTCAGGCACAAATGCATAATATTCGGTTGTATGTCAAGGCTGGGGGCAATACATAGATCACGGCAAAAGAAAAACCCCAAAATTTTTATATGATACATACTCTACATCATTTCCCAACTGCCTGACATGTTTCGGAGGTCGTTGCGATCGAGGGCCTAGAATAGGTATGTACCCGGGTATGCCCATTGCCCACGCGGGTTGGTGGTATGGTATGTCGCAACGGTACCCGACTCAGGTAGGACCTGCAGGTCGAACAGGTAACCTGCAAGTTGTATATATACTAGTCTAAGTAGACTTGAAAATATGACTACTAGACGGTTTCTAACTAAGTTCGGGATGGCTAATCAATGATGATCTCCTGTAAGTCTACAGCTTACCTAGTTACCTGTAACTAGTATATATACTGCCTGCGGTACTGAATGCTAACCATTCAGATTGTTGCCTTTTGGCGTAACAGTTAAGCGGCGGGCAGTCTCGCCTTACATCTCCAATGATCGTATTAGGATCACTGTGGAGATCATACAGCTCCCGAAATCCACAAAGCGTGACAGCGATGGCATGCCTACTGGTGAGCGGATCTGGCGGTGTGTGTTTCGGCAGCAACGGCTAGCGGATCGCTCAGCACCGCTGTCGGGCATGGACCGGAGAGGACAAGGACAAGGACGGGTACGCAATCGCTCATACGCGCATCGCATGCAGATATACACGCTTGCGCGTTTGTTCGGATGTGTTCAGAGCGAGGGCAACGGGAACGGGAACGGCGAGGGCAAAGGTGAGGGTGAGAGGGGGGGACGAGACCGGAACAGATGAAGGGGACGACGTGCAGTGACCGTCGTGTGCTCTCAGCGGAATGAGAGCATGTGGCAGTCGCTGCATGCCATACTCGATGCGGCAAGGGAGTTGACGACAGGGCGAGTGGGGAGAGCAACTTGGACGGGTAGGTGGGCGTGTGGATATGCAAGTGGTGTGGAGGAGGACGAGGGCGAGTAGGTGGGCGGGTGTACACGCGCGTGGGCATCGCAAGTAGACGTCGAGCATAGGCGGACATACTTGTAAGGCTTTGTTAATGCTAATGCCTGCCTCGTGTCTACCATTCGTTCGTGGTCGTCGTTTACCCCTTCGGTGGGTTCGCCGGGTTCCAAAGCTACCTGGGAGTAAGAAGTATGCCTACTCAGCTGTTCGGTCACGACTATCCAGACCAAGCGCTCGTGCATCATAGCTTCGCATCAATGTTCGACATGGCGCCTTGTGTCATGCTGGACGTTGATGTCGTCATCCGCGTCGCGTACTCGTTGCAATGTCTCGGTCACCTGGACTTGTCATGGGTCTCGCCCTCGTCAAGATGTCCGAGTCGCTCCTCCCGGAGTTCACCCACCCTGTAGGCATTTCTTGTGCGGAAGAAGCGTAAGTCTGGTAGAGCTGGAATTGAAGCTTGGTAGTGTCCGATATTGATTCCACTATGGTCACGAATTGGATAGTATTCGCTTTGTTTCGGTTGTGAGAAATGTCGGTGCAAGGCTGTTTGCTGTAGCTGTGGACAATATGTTGTGCCAAGATAATTGAGTACAGCCACCAGAAGGAACTGTGCCTTTCGCCCTACTTATAAAAACACCACCTTGCTGCGCCCTCGACCCTCGTAGTACGCACAGACATGTCGAGATACCCAGAGGTGAGCGAAATCTCTGTTGATTGTCTGCGAGGGTTCAACAAACGACACACAGGCGGACGAGGCACGATATAGCCATTATAACGATGGATACAACCCGAACCCGAACCCGTTTGATCAACACGAGCCGCAATACCCCCAGTATGGGTCCCAATATCCAGCAAGATACGAGGCAGATCAGCACGATACCAACCAGCCCTATCACCTCCCAGATCCTTTCCAGAATGCCCCAGAGGTCCAGCTGCCCGACCCATTCCAGCAGCAGCAACACCAAGAGGCCTATCCCCTCCAAGAAACATACTCTGTTCCACCAGTAAGTGTCCTTTCCACCGCACCCCGGTAATGGTTACCCCAGCTCAACGTACAAGTCATATGATGGTCAGCAGTCACGTACTCCTGCTCCCCGTCCGCAGTCGCAATTCGGACAAGCCTCGTATCACGGCCAAGAAGACGATATAGACGCAGGGGATATGCCACTGCTCCAGAGAGGAGAGCACCACTCGCGTTCCACCTTGACCAGTGGCTACGAAGTCGTAGATGCCGATGACCTCCCACCCGAAAGCAACATCCGATACGGAAGGATACCACAACGCGTTGCACGGCGGTACAAGACACTCAAAAAAGTCGAGCTTTTCCATGGCAATTTTGTCCTCGACTCTGCTGTACCCTCGAAGTTGCTCGACATGTGCGCCTTGCGCAACGAACGCGAATTTACGCACATGCGGTATTCCGCGGCAACGTGCGATCCTAATGACTTCAAGGATACTGGTTTCACTTTGAGGCAGGTTCATTACGATCCGCCACGACGCACGGAATTGTTTATTGTCATGACGATGTACAACGAGGACGAGGAGTTGTTTTGCAGGTCGATGCATGGCGTCATCAAGAACATCGCTCATCTCTGTAAACGGGACCGGAGTAAGACTTGGGGAAAGGATGGGTGGAAAAAGGTCGTGGTGTGCATCGTCAGTGATGGACGTCGAAAGATCAACTCGCGGACCCTGAGTGTCATAGCTACGATGGGTGCGTATCAAGACGGAATCGCCAAGGTATGTGTGTCCGTTGGTCTACTGGGCTCCACTAATGAGACACAAGAACATCGTGAATGGGAGACCCGTGACAGCTCACATCTACGAGTATACCACTCAGAGTAAGCCCGCATGCGTACTGCCCAGGACATATACTGACATGATACAGTCTCTGTCACGCCTTCGATGAAGATTGAGGGTGCTGAGAAGGGTGTAATTCCCGTCCAACTTATTTTTTGCCTGAAGGAAAATAACCAGAAGAAACTTAATTCGCACCGCTGGTTCTTCAACGCTTTTGGGCCCATCCTCCAACCCAATGTCTGTGTACTGCTCGACGTTGGCACGATGCCCGGACCCACTTCCATATACCATCTCTGGAAAGCATTTGATATCAATTCCAACGTCGGCGGTGCTTGCGGAGAGATTGTGGCACTCAAGGGCAAGTATGGACAGTACCTCTTGAATCCGCTTGTTGCAGCACAAAACTTTGAGTACAAGATGTCCAACATCCTGGATAAACCTCTGGAGAGCGTGTTTGGATATATCACCGTGCTGCCTGGTGCTTTCAGCGCATATCGGTACATCGCCCTGCAAAACGACTCCAAGGGAGAGGGTCCGTTGCACAAGTACTTTTTGGGAGAGAAGATGCATGGCGCTGACGCAGACATTTTCACTGCCAACATGTATCTTGCCGAGGATCGGGTAAGTGGCCAACTTGTCATGATTCAATTATTCATGGATATGTCAGATATTATGCTGGGAGTTGGTCTCGAAGCGTGGAGGCTCATGGATCCTGCACTATGTCAAGTCAGCGTATGCTGTTACCGATGTTCCCGATCAGGTTCCAGAGTTGATATCGCAACGTCGGCGTTGGCTCAACGGTTCATTCTTCGCCGCGGTCCACAGTACCTTCCATTTCCATTACATCTATCGCTCGTCACATACCTTCCTTCGCAAATTTTGGATACATATCGAAATGGTCTACCAATGTTATAACTTGGTATTCTCCTGGTTCTCCCTCGTACGTCTTGTCTCTCTACTTGCTTCAATGCTTCTGGTGACACGGATCATATACAGGGCAACTATTACATTGCCTTTGTTATCCTCACGAACGCACTGGAGGACTACATATCCAGTGTGCATTACGTCAACCTGATTCTCAACTATTTTTATCTGGGCCTACTCATCACCTGTTTCCTGCTTTCCCTTGGTAATCGACCGCAGGGTGCCAAGTGGGCATACACCCTGGCTTTCGTTGGGTTCGGTTTAATTACGGTCTACATGACTGTCCGTTCCGCACTGGTATCCTATTCTGCCGAATTTTTGCTGATATATGTCATAGGTCTCAGCGTTCCTTCTTGCCTATAAGGGTGTCGAGAGTGTTGCTCAATCAGAGGGTCGGGCCATTCAAGCCAGCGATTTCTTTACGAACGCGATTTTCCGAAACATTGTCCTCTCTCTGGCGGCTACGCTGGGACTTTATATTCTATCATCGCTCTTATTCGTGCGCCCACATTTGATTCATGATATTACAACAATTGACAGCAGCCGTAGTTTGATCCATGGCACATGATCACCTCATTCCTTCAATACCTTTTGATGGCCCCGTCATATATCGCGGTATTGAACGTATACGCCGTGCGTTCTGTCCAGTTATTTGCCTGAAATGTGACACTCAGATATCTTGTCAGTTTGCCAACGTGCACGACGTCTCGTGGGGCACAAAAGGCGATAACAAGGTTTCCACTGACCTCGGAGTTGTTTCTGTCGGTAAAGGTGCGAACAAGAACGAGGTCGAGGTCGCCGTACCTACCGCGGAGACGGATATCAATGCTGCCTACGAAGACGCAATACACGTGTTGTCTACGAAACCGCCGAAAGAAGAGAAGACAGTGGATCCGGCAACGCAGCAAGAGGATTACTACAAAACATTCCGAACGAACGTAAGTCAGTGTGGCTTGCATTGTTGGATACATGGTTGATTCTTTGATGCTGGTTGTAGGTGTTGATGGTTTGGACGTTGAGCAATGTTTGTTTTTCACTTCTTGCGTGTGGCGGGCATCGTTTGCTGACAGATCCGTGTAGGCTCTACTAGCCGCCGTTGTCGTGTAAGGGATGTATTTTTCTGCTATTTGCATAAGCTCATCGTCGTGTTTGATCTAGTTCTGCGACACCCAAGGCAGGGAGCGGTGGCGCATCGACAGCGGTGAACGGTTACATGTCCTTCATCTTGTTCTCCGTCGCAGGACTAGCATGTAAGAGATCGTGCCTATGATCGTTGAAGAGTATTGAAAACCCCCACAGTCATCCGTTTCCTTGGCTCGGCTGCTTATTTGCTTGTGCGTCTGTTTGCAGGAGAGTAAGCCACTGCATGCGGAGGTGTGTTATAGCGAACCTCATCGTGTGGTTTCGGACTATAACACTATGGACGATATTGATTGAGCTACTTGTTACCCATTGAAGTATCTAATGTACAACTTTCTTGATGGTTAGTGTCCGCTATGAAAGGGTAGAAGTACTGCCCTGTTTGGAAAGACAAACCAACTTGATCTACAGATGCGCGGCAGCCCGCGCCGCGTGTAATAAATGTCAATGAGATTTGCTTTTGTACTTACTTCGACCTTTGTTACTGAACGCGACGAGGACGTAGTATGGCATTTGGACAGCAGGGGATTTCCCCGGGTCCGACTTGGGCCATTCTTTCTAGTATGTGTCATCGAAAACTCGGCTTGCCTTCAACTTTGCTCAATCCATCTTCATTTAATACTATCATCATATCACAGATTCCGCATCCAGCAGCCCCCCCACGACACAAACAAGCTTTCATTATTCAGACGTCGACATCGACCCCAACGACGTGTTCATGGGCGACGACGAAGCAGAACACGAGTCAGAGCCTCGCGGCGTCCGACCTCCTATTTCGAAACGCAAGGCGCCGACAGACGGGGCGTCGCTGGTCGCGGGCAGACCTCAAAAGGCGCCACGGTTAGATCTGGGAGGGGGAGCGAGCGGGAGCGGGAGCATAAACGCAGGTTTTGCTTCTGCTTCAGGTTCCCATCTGCCGCCGTCCTCGTCCTCGCCGTTGAGTGGCGCCGCGCGCCATCGCCATGCGGCTCCCTCGCTGACGCAGCCTGCCCAACAAAAGCTACCATTTTCCCCAACACGCAGAGGGCCACCGCCAGCTAAGAGCCCGGATGGGAGCGGCGGGACGTCTACATCGGAGTTCCCGAGGACGATTTCGCAGTCTGTTCGGAAGATTGTTGCACGAGAAAAGGAAAAGGAAAAGGAAAAGAGAGAAAGAGCGGAAAGGGGTCGAAGAGAAGACGCTACGACGGCGCGCAAGCACACGGTGCAGCCAATGAACGTGCGCAAAGTGACGATGGGTAATTTGTTGAAGAAGGCGCAAGAAACGAGTGCGTCTCTGTTTACCTTTTTTCTTTTTCTTTTTGATTTTCTCGTTGATTGAGTTCGCGTGATCCTCTCATCACCTGCTCGGCTGGCCACCCTATCTCGTATCCATCCATGGGCATACAGGCGCTCCGAGCGACGCATCGCGCAATTGGACGCGTCCCAGATCCAAGTACAAACGTATGTCCTCTCATTTAGATCCAAACACGTCCAAACCTCCTGTACTCTATAGAAAAACGCACCAATTTTGATCTAGAAACTGCATGCAGCCGTCCACTAGACAAGGCCAGAGAACGAGTGGCAGATAGCACCATCGAACTGACTGACTCGAGCGACTCGACGTCTCTTCGCCCCGCTCAACCACCACCCTCCAAAACGCGCATCGATCCCCGACCTAGCGCTTCGGCGAACCAGAACGATCCAATCGTTCTCACGAGCGGTTCCGATGACTATGTCGTCCCAATGACGCAGAAGCCAATGAGAGCGACGCAGGGGAGAGCAAATCGGCCGCGGGCGCCGCCTCCCGCGGATGCCGAGGTCATTTCACTTTCGGATAGCGACGATGAAGTGGGCCCTGGGTCGAACCGTGTAGCTGCGCCGCCTCCGAAGCCAGGCACGAATCGGAAGGTTCTGCCGTCGCGTCCGTCCGCTCAGGAGGCGCCACCACCTCTCTCTAGACCTACAACAGTACCGACGACAGTGCCGCAAACCGTGCCCGAACGTGCAAGGGTACCAGCTCCAACTCCAGCACAGGCAACAACCACAGTTTCTATTCCTAATGGTGTGCCTACATCGGCTCGTCCACAGCTCCCCGATCCATCACCGAGTCCACCTCCTTCCTACGATCTACACCCCGACGGCCTTGACCATTCATTCGATTTCGATGCTGGTGGCGATGACGGCAACCAGAATGGCCCTTGGGATGATCTTGACATTGCGCCTTCGTTGGCGACGTTACCAGTGTCAGTTCTGTCAGGTTCCAAGGCTAATCATGGTGGGGATGCGGACATGAGCGCTCCAGAGAGAGGCGAGGATGCGGTGGGGCATGATGCTTTGTTCGATTCGTACGTGAACACGGATCAGTTGGGAGGGGAGACAGACCAGATGGAAGTGGGCGACAATGCACTTTCCGGCGGACGCAGGAATGGTGCTGAGGGGATAGTGAGGACGGTGGAGAGTGTGGTGGCGGGTGATGTGGACGCGTCTATGCGCGCGGATTTGCCGAACAAGGACGGTGCCAATGTCGGCGGTGATGACAACATGCGCATGCAATTCGAAGAAGGCGAGGTGGCCCCGCGCCCTACGCTCAGCCCGGGGACGCCAGAAAGCGGAGAAATAGAGGAGAGCCGTCGTGAGGCGGGTGAGGGTGGCGAGCGAGTTGCTTCGATCGTGCGTCCGAGCACGTCTCAGCCTGTGGTGGCGAAGCCGCAATTCGTCTTATCAGATTTGATGCTCTTGGCCGAGCCGTCAACAGGCCCGCATTCAACCGCATCGCAGCCACTTGCGCGCCCAAGGACCCTAGTGATGCCGGACATCTCGTCGTACAAAGGAAAACGATTCAAACGTCCGCTTGGGCCGGAAGCAGGGGAAAACTCTTTCTTTTCACGAGCATTGAATGGGGTCGCGCGGTCCTCTGGTAAACAGCCCGTGAATGTGGAGGAGAGGCAGAAGGCAGGGGAGAAAAGCGCGTCTGGCGGTGTATCTGCGCCCGCGAAGGCTTTCTCGACCGTTGGCGAGGACCACGATGGGGACGTTCCTATGCAGGACGATATTGCTGCGTCAATGGCGTCCAGGGAGGTCGTTCCGACCCCACTGTCATTGCAACAACCAACAGAACCGGTGGTGGCCAATACATCGGGTGGGTCTTCGACAACGCATATCCGACTTTCGACCAGCACCGCTGGAAACGAAGATCCACCACCACCACCGTCCACTCAGCCCGCTCCATCATTCGTACAAGCGACGCCGATTCGACCCCCTCCGGCAACTCAGCCCGTTTCTGGCTCGTCCGCTCGTCCATTCATCGCGCCTCCACGTGTCCCCCGCCCGAGCGCCCCCATGTCTCTGATTGACGTGCTCAACGAGGTGCGCCAGGAACAACTGCAAGCGGTAAAGGACAAGCAGGGACTTGCTCGAGAGCATAGCACGGCCGATCATGCAGGTACGTCGTCCAGACGATACCGTTTGACTCTCGTTCCTGTCCCTCCTGACGTACGTAATGATTTTTCAGCCGAGCACGCCGCGCCCGCACAGAGCGTGAACCAAGGAGACAAGGAGATGCGCACACCGATCCGACAGGCGTCGACGAGGTCGGCGTCTTCACAATCGCATACAGAGGCACAAGCACTGACGCGGACGCCAAGTTTGAACAATATTCGGGCGCTGTTGGCGAAGCGGAACGTGTCTGCGAGTCAGCCTGCTCGGCTCACGACCGTGTCCAACGGCGATACTGATCGTCATGCGACGACACGCGTGCCGCCCGTCGGGAATGGTAAGGATTCCAGCCAGTCTTCGTCGCCTACCGAAGGGACGCGCGACAAGCATGGTGCGTGCAGCACGCCAACCCCGACGACGGTGTCTGCGTCTGGCTCGGGCTCGAGTGCGTCTTCCCGCGGCCCGAGGACGAGAAAACAAACCGTGTCGTTGATGCCGTTCGAAGCATTCATTTCTCCAGTGCGGTCGCAGCTTCAGAACCACGAAGACGGAGGACAGCGAGAGGATTATGGCAAGGGGAAAGGCAAAGAGTCTACAAGCGCGTGCGCATTTTGGTCAGGATCTCAGCGGCCCAGGACCCCGAGTGGAGCATCGCAGCAAGCAAGACGGGTGTCAGCGTCGGCGGCGTTCGAGGTCTTTATTGTGCGGGATACACCAAGGAAGACGGACGGGCTGCGTGTTGGTTCTGGTAACGGTGGTGATGCGGAGACGGAGAAAGGAGTGGATGACGTGCGACCGCCTCCACCGTTGTTTTACGCGCCTTTGCCGTCGTTATCGGCCGTGGTGCCCGAGGTGATCCCAATTCCGGTTGCGGTCGTGGGTGCGACGCCCGGGGCGGACGTTGAGAAGGACGGACATGCTAAAGATACGCACGCGATGGATATCACGCCAGAGGATGTCGGTGCGATGGAGATCGATGAGCCCTCTGTGGATCCAGCGGATATGGGCGATTCGGAGCGCGTGGACGAGGAGATGGTCAATGGCGAGGTGGACGAGGCAGATTCGTTGTTGGAGCTCGCGTCAGTGCATTTGTCGAAGCAAGATACCGATGCGGTGGAAGAGGAGGTGATCGCGGAAGAGGCGGTGCCAGAGTCGATAGTGGTCGAGGTACGATTCGCGTGTGTGCTCTGTTTCTTGGCGTCGCTGATGGTTTGGATAGTCGGCTGCGAACGAGGTCGTTGCGGACGGACCTGCCCCGCACGGAATGGTACGTTGATGTACTTGCTCATTTATTCTTCGGTTGATGATGCCTACTGTCGATCAGCCTGATTCGCCCACCAAGGTCTCGGACGCTAATGTGTCAGAGGAGCCTTTGACAAACGGCAATGTTGTGGTATGTTATGCGTTGATATTGACTGGAGGATCTCACATGCAGTATATCCTACAGAACACGAGTACAGAACACGTCACACCGGATGCACACCCCGTCGAAACCCCGTCCCATTCGACGACGCCTGATCTTGTTCTCCCCGAGGAGGATGCCGTCGAGCTACTTTGTACGTCGGCAGACCCTGAAGATGTTTCCCATGGCCACGCTCATCAACGACGCTCGAATGGAGGCGCAGACTCGACGGACGAGTGCGATGCTCTCCTGACCGTTCCTGGCAGATGCGACTCTGAGGTGGGTGGTCGACCATGTTGAGAAGCTATCTCATGCTCATGTCGGATAGCCAGAGGCCGTGCCCAGTAGTTCGGCTGGTAGCAGCAGGACAGCGTCTAGCACGTCACTATCGGTTCCTCCAAAGCGGGGACGTCTGAGAAAACGACGGTTTGCCGACCAGTCTGACCATGTCCAACGTCCTACACCGACCGGTAATCAGCCGAAGAATGGGGGCACGCACAAGAAGATTGGTGGGCGTCCTGCGATCACGTGGGCTTCGTATGTGGCGGATGTACGGAAGCGTCCGCCCAAGTACAAGAGGGGGAAAGACATCCCGCATTCGTTGCAAGACCACATGAACGCGCAGCCTGCGTCATTTCGGAATTCGGAGGTGGCGCGGAAGATATTCGAGGCTCACATTCGTGAATCGATGGTGATTGAACCGAACGCGCCTGCGGTCGAGATCTTTGATAACGATATTGGGGAGGAGGTGACGCCGCAATGGGAGTTTCATTATTCGAACGAGCTGTGGTATGGGGAAGGGGTTCCACCGCCGGACGTGAAAGGGTTGGAGGGATGTGGGTGCGTGGGGCGGTGTAACCCCAAGTCGGGCACGTGCGCGTGTGCGCAGCGACAATTGCGGTGGGTGCAGCCGTACATTAATGATCAGCTGATACCGCGGGCGTGGCCGGGATCGCCGTTCGTGTATGACCAGAGGGGGATCTTGCAGCGGGTGGAGAGTCCGATCTTTGAGTGCAACCAATTTTGCTCATGCGACGAGGACTGTCCAAACCGGGTGGGTGACCTGGTTTTATTTAGAAGGGAGGGATGGCTGACGACTACGTTTTCAGGTTGTGCAAAACGGGCGCAAGTGGCCGGTGCACATTGCAAGGACGGTTCACAAGGGATGGGGTGAGTGAGTTTATCTGATTGCAAGGATATTGGTGACGTAGTCGACAGGGGTGGTTGCGGGGAACAAAAAGATACCGAAGGGATCGTACATTGGAATCTACGCGGGAGAGCTATTGACGGAACAAGAAGGCGAAGCGCGTGGCAGGTACGTGAAATGAAGATTTCGGAGCAAGGCATGGATGGGTGATGACGTGTGACAGGTATTATGACCTGTACGGACGGACGTACCTGTTTTCGATCGACTTTCACCACCTGAAGCTCGGGATGGAGAATCCGGACGAGTGGGAGAATCTGTACGTGGTGGACGCGTACCACGCGGGCAACGTGAGTGTGACTCGATCGAGACGAGGGTGGAACTGATAGCGATTTTGTCATGAGGACAGTTCACACGATTTCTGGTGAGTATGATGTCGGCTATGGCATCCGCGAGAGACTCTGGACTGAACGGGGGCCGTTTAGAACCACAGCTGCGATCCAAACTGCAAGATTTTTGCGTGCTACACTGAGGACGCGGACGTCAATAAGCCGTTGTTGGCGGTGTTTACGATCCGGGACGTGGAGCCATGGGAGGAGCTTTGTTTCTCGTACTATGGGGATATCGAGGTAAGTGGCGGTAGTGGCGGTGTGGCGTGATGCTGAGATGTGTTTTTATTCAGGAGAAGCGGGAGGAGATTGAGGCAGCGCGTGCTGAGGGTGCTTCGGAGGATGGGCGGGAACACGCTGTTTATGCACAGTGCCGGTGTGAAGCGGAGAATTGCATCGGAAGACTGTTCGGGTGAATCTATATAATAGAACTGTTCTACTGTACTTTGTGCGGAGAGTTGAGAATGTCCTCTGCTCGGTTCCTCGTTCTCGCTCTCGCGCTTGGCTTCGTCCGCACGGCCGTCGCGTTGTGGCCCATCCCCGCCGCTCTCGACACCGGCTCGTCCGCGCTCGTCCTCAGCGACGCGTTCAGCTTCGACATCGCCTTCGACAACGCACCCAGTGATCTCAACGACGCTGTTCAGCAGGCACTGTACTACCTCCAGAACGACAAGCTTGGCCGTCTCGTCGTCGGTCGCGGCGCCAACGACACTGCGGCCCTTCAAGGCGCGTCGACGCTCTCCTCCCTCTCGCTTTCCCTCGCACCTGGCGCGTCCGTCGACAGCATCTCGACTGAGGCTGTCAAGCCTCTCGGCACTCGCAGCGAAGAATACGTCCTCAACATCCCCGCAAACGGTTCCCCCGCCACTCTCACCGCCAACTCCACCCTCGGTCTTTACCGCGGCCTCACGACCTTTGGTCAGCTCTGGTACTACTATGGCAGCCAGACGTACACCCTTGAGGCACCCATTGCCATCACTGACACCCCTGCCTACGTGCGTATCTGACCCGACGCCCGTTCTCGCTGCTCGTTGCGCTGACGCGACTCTGCCAACAGCCTTTCCGTGGATTCGCGTTAGACACCTCCCGTAACTTGTGCGCACCCCGTCGTCGCGTCCACCCCGCACGCGTCGCACTGACTTCACCCCGTCTAGCTTCCCCCTCACTGACTTGCTCAGGACCCTCGACGCTATGAGCTGGGTCAAGATCAATACCTTCCATTGGCACATCACCGACAGCCAGAGCTTCCCCCTCGAGGTCGCCCAGTACCCTCAGCTCGCAACCAACGGCGCCTACTCTCCAGCCGAGACGTACAGTGAAAACGACGTGCAATACATCGTTCAATATGCCGCTGCCGTGTGTTCATGTTCTCTTTTCCCTTCCGTTCTTCATCGCTCATCCTTGTTCTTACAGCGCGGGATTGACGTTCTCATGGTGGGCGCGACAGTGCTTCAATAAACGATGATCCCTAGCTCACTTGATGATTTTCAGGAAATCGATACCCCAGGTCACACCGCCATCATTGGCGAGACATACCCAGACTACGTTGCTTGTTTCGATGCTACCCCCTGGTCCACCTACGCCAACGAGCCCCCCGCAGGCCAACTCCGCTTTGCCCTCCCCGAGGTCGTCAACTTTACCACCTCCCTGTTGAGCAGCATCGCCTCCACCCTCCCTTCGTCCTACTTTAGCACCGGCGGCGACGAACTCAACACCAACTGCTACGTCAACGACACCCTCACCCAGCAACAGCTCAACTCTACCAACACCACCCTTGCTGAGGCCCTCGCTACCTTCACAGAGAGCACCCACGGCGCTCTCATCGCCCAGGGCAAGACGCCTGTCGTTTGGGAAGAAATGGTCCTGACATGGAACCTCACCTTATCCAACGAGACCATCATCATGTCCGTGTTCATCTCTGATCCGTCGGGAAAATGGACCCTAAAAATCTTCCATAGGGTCTGGATTTCGTCCGAGGATGCCGCCGCCGTTGCCGAATTGGGCTATCGCATTGTTCATGCACCTTCCAACTACTTTTACCTCGTGCGCGTGCTTCCGTTCTATTTTGATGCCCCTCGTTACTCACACTCTTGCCCCGGATAGGATTGTGGCGCTGGTGGGTGGTTGGGAGACTACCCCGCCGGGTAAGTCATGTGCCAGTCATTGATGAGCGCCCAAGGAAGAAAATGTAACTAATGGGCCATTGGTGATAACAGAAACAGCTGGTGTGATCCATTCAAGACGTGGTCCGAGGTGAGCATGTGCTTCGGCAGTCGCATGATTTCGTCACATGTTCAAGGATTCACACATCCCTAGTCGTACACCTTTGATCCACTCGCCAATTTGACGGAGTCTCAATACTCGCTCGTTCTTGGAGGTGAGTTCCCTTGGGCCATGGTGCTCACGCAGGGTCGTTGACGACGAATCCAGGCGAACAGTTGCTCTGGGCAGAGCAATCCGGGCCGCAAAACCTTGACCCGATTGTCTGGCCCCGCGCCGCCTCCTCGGCTGAGATATTTTGGAGCGCCAAGCAACCGTCGGGTGCTCCACTCAACGTGACCGAGGCGTTGCCGCGTCTTCATGTACGTCTCGTCTAGTAGTCTTTGGTCTCGTTCTAACGCCGATGTCTTGGATGCGACGAATAGGACGTGAGGTACAGGATGGTCCAGAGAGGTTTGATGCCGATCCAGCTGCAACCCCAGTGGTGTGCACTGAGGCCAGACGCGTGCGATCTGTACGCCTGATCGCCTGGAAGGTCCGCACTAAAAGGACGATGAATGTCGGGCAGATAGTTTCCTTTTCTTGGCGCTTTTTGGATCATTTTGGGAACGTATCGTGGAACGATGAGATGATGGTTTGTATCATGTACCTGATGAATCATGCTGCAAAACGGACATTTTTTCGTGCACACATGCGTATGGATGGGTTATGCGATGGTCGTGTCGGATGCAAAGAACTCGGTGACCAATCCAGTTTGATCATCATCTTATCTGATGATCTGCGCACGATCCTAAGTCAACGCGAGCCATAGAATCTACAAAAACCCGATAGCGTACCGCCGTGATGAGTCTCCCAGATAGAATGACATGGAATTTCAACTTGGTTGCATTCATTGATCCTACTCAGTGACATGAATCCAGGACATACTTACTCGGGTCCTTTTTACAGCTATGAAAAAGTCAACGGTACTGTGTGAGAACAAGGCCGACTGGTCAAAGAATCAGTTGGTAGTCATTGTGGGACCGAGTTACAAAGACAGTGAAGAGAGACGATTGAACAATTGTCCGGCGGTAGTAACCTACCAAGGCTCGCATCACCCTATGGAAGAGTCCGAGGGATAAGACCGAGGGGCCAGGGAAATGCCGCGGTGCCAACAGTGACGTCACTAGTCACTCGACTGGATGGCAGCACATGTGATCGCGTCGACACCGAGGTCCAAACGCACATACACAAATCATCGCGCACCCGAGAAGCTGCGATCCAGCGATGAAACACACAAAGTATTGATAATTGGAATAATTTATGTTAAATCAAACCGGCCGCGGGGATGTGCGGCAAAGCACGGCCGGGGTGCCTGGCCCGGCACAAGGAAAGGTCGGGCGGGAGGCGTGCGGGTCCAGTCTCGACGTACGGATACAGGAACGGCCGAGATCGACGAGAAATAACTCGCAGCAGGCGCGCGACAGCGCGCGGACGCAGAAAAAATTGAATTGTCTTTCACGCTGGACGGTGGACGTCGACAGCGTGTGGCGGGGTTCGGGCTGTTGCCGCGGAGAAAATTTAAGCAGCCCGCTGCTCCAGCCAATCAGAGACTAGTGCGCTCGAAAACGAAAAGGCAAGGTTTCCTACAGTTGTGTACGTTCGGGGTAATGATTACGTAATACGTTGACTTAAATTTCTCGGACTAAGTACTGCCAAACCTTGCTAAATGACTACCGACGTCTCCTGCTGACAAGTATTCAGGTGAGCTCGCATTGGCTGACCTGACGTGCACGCAAGAATTTAGAGACGCTTTTATGACAACCCCTCGAGTAAGTACTGCCAAACCTTGCTAAATGTATTCACCCGGAGGTCCCTACCGTGTCAAATTGGAACTTCGGTGGTACACGTCTCATCGGTCGCCGTCTGTAAACCTTACATTAACAGAGGTTTCACTCCCCCTCAGATTAGTAGCAACTTGAAGGTGCTCATTTCGCGTCGAGTCTGGCTGTTAGCCACAACTTGAATCACACAGAAGGAGGAATACATCATGTGACAATCTGATGCTCTACTACCGCGCATGATTTACCTAACCAAAGGAGACGGCAATCTAAAGAGACACCTTCCATCCGCAAGACAAGTGCACCATTACTGTCCTACTAGTCGGCTGCGTCGTCTTGGTCGTGAGTCGATATGTCTTTGACTTGCCCACTTACATGGAACAGGCACTAAGTATCGACAGTGTTACCATAGTATGCTTGCATCGTCAGGGTGACAGGAATTTCACTCTATTTAGGAAATGTATCACCTGCACGGGTTCAATCTTGAAGGTCATCGTCGTCAACATGAATCCAGATAAATATCGCAGTCTTCCTGTATCATTACCATACGTCTCCAATGAAGGCTTTCTCGCTGGCGACATCCTTCTATCTTTCTCTCTCATTTCAGTTCGCTCACTGTCTTTCCTCGACTTACTCGGCATGCCAGCTTGAATCTTCCGGGGAATCAGCTCTTGTGGGGTGCCTTGCAGGAACCCTCTATGTTTCGCCCACCGATAAGAATGCGAATTTCACCAAAGTCCAAGATGCTATCAATTCCCTGTAAGCTTTGTTGTCCCGAAATTCCTCGACTTGAAGACAATCTGACATGCTTCAGCCCAGAATCGGGTCACGCTGTCATTCTTATCGGCAAAGGAGATTACTTTGAAGCTATCAATGTGGCCCGTTCTGCACCACTCACGCTATTAGTGAGACGATTTCGTGTAATGCTGTTGTCGAAACTCACGCATTGTCCAGGGTCAATTAGATCCCTCGACCTCCTCCAATAAGAACGCCTCCCAACGCAATGTTGTTCGGATTTGGAACGAGCAATGTGCTCACGGCGCCGTGACAGATGAGATGAGCGCAACGCTGACTGTGGCCCCTGCCGAATATCAATCCTTTGGAAACGTCGACTTCAGGGCTTACGACATCAACTTTGACAATCGTGGCGTCAGTAATCCTGGAACACATAATGCTGCAGTCACTGAATTCCTTGTAGTGCGCTTCTCATGTCTCTCAAGCCCTCGTCACCCAGTTCGGGTATTCGAATGTATCATTCTATGGGTGCACCTTTGCCAGTTATCAAGATACATGGTATACTGGGTATGGTGCGAATTCGTATGTCGTGGATAGCATCATATATGGTCAAACTGACTGTAAGTGCTTTTGCTTCCATTCCGTGTCTAATCCTTTGATCGTGTTTGCCAGACATCTTCGGGTGTGGAATTGCGTAGGTTTTCGATATCTGGAACCTAGAACCCCAGCCGATTACATTCTTCCAGCTGGTTTCAATCAGTGACCCTTGCAAATCGTGGATGTGGAGGTGGTATTACTGCCTGGCAGGGGACATCCGGTACAAAACATGGTGTGTACATCGTTGACTCGAACATCATACGCGTAAGTCCTCGACGTTACCGGTGCGACGCTGGTCTTGAATGTTTTGTCAGTCACCGGATGCACATCCATCGGCCGTAACTAAACATAACTGCTACCTTGGTAATGAA